>PVLC010035167.1:0-16471 GCA_004027655.1 Graphiurus murinus | reverse complement strand
TATATATACAATATTATATATATGCGTATATATATTTATATATAGACAATATCATATATATGCGTATATATATTTATATATACAAGATTATATATATGCGTATATATAGACAATATTATATAATATGCATATATATTTATATATACAATATTATATATATGCGCATATATATATTTATAGAGACAATATTATATAATATGCATATATATTTATATATACAAGATTATATATATGCGTATATATATATTTATATATAGACAATATCATATAATATGCGCATATATATGTATATATACAATATTATATAATAGCGTATATATAATTTTTTATATATAGACAATATATAATATGCATATATATTATATATACAATATTATACATATGCATATATATTTATATATACAAGATTATATATATGCGTATATATATTTATACATATACAATATTATATATATGCATATATATATATTTCTTTCAAAGTCCAGGAAGAAAAAAAAAGAAAAGAAAAGCAAGCCAAGCCCCCGCCATGCAGAAACCACAGGGCAAAAATTAATTAAAGAAAAAAAAAGGAAAGAAAAAAAAAAAAAAAAAAACAAAAAAAGCGCCAAAGCCAAACCCTCACCCCAGAGCAGGTGGGGGATGGATGGGGTTGGCGGGTCCAGGTTGCCTGGCAACCGTTGCTAGGCGCGCAGCATCCCGGGCCCGCCCCGCCCGCCTGTCAGTCTCCCGGGCGGACGGGGCGTGTGCGCATGCGCGCGCAGGTCTCCCCCTCCCTCCCCCCTCCCTCTCCTGAAAAGTGTCAGGAAAAGTGACGAGAGATAATCAGGCCCCGAGCGCCGGGGTCAGAGGGCAGCGCCCCGGGCAACCAGAGAGCGGGCACCCCGACTTAAATCTGCACCCCTGTCTAAAGCTGCACCCCGATTTAAATCTGCACCTCCATTTAAATTTGCACCCCGATTTAAACTTGCACCCCGATTTAAATTTGCACCCTTATTTAAATCTGCACCCCAATCTAAATTTGCACCCCGATTTAAATCTGCTTCACTATTTAGGTCTGCACCCCTATCTGAATCTGCACCCCGATTTAAGTCTGCACCCCAATGTAAAGGCTCACCCCTATTCAGATCTGCACCGTGATTTAAACTTGCACCCCGATTTAAATCTGCACCCCGATTTAAATCTGCACCCCGATGTAAACCTGCACCTCGATTTAAATGTGCACCCCGATTTAAATCTCCACCCCAACCTAAATTTGCACCCCGGTTTAAATTTGCACCCTGATTTAAATCGGCACCCCAACCTGAATTTGCACCCCGATTTAAATCTGCATCGCTATCTAAGTCTGCACCCCTATCTGAATCTGCACCCCGATATAAATCTGCACCCCGATTTAAATGTGCACCCCTATCTAAATCTGTACCCCGATTTAAATTTGCACCCCTCTTTAAATGTGCACCCATATTTAAATCTGCACCCCAACTTAAATCTGCACCCCGATTTAAATCTGCACCCCGATTTAAATTTGCACCCTTATGTAAATCTGCACCCCAAGTTAAATTTGCACCCCTATCTAAGTCTGCACCCGATTTAAATTGGCACCCCGAATTAAATTTGCACCCGATTTACATTTGCACCCTTATTTAAATCTGCACCCCAACTTAAATTTGCACCCCGATTTACATCTGCATCGCTATTTAAGTCTGCACCCCGATTTAAATTTGCAACCCCATTTAAATCTGCACCCCTACTTATTCTGCACCCCGATTTAATCCGCACCCCTATTGAAATGGGGGGTCGGCATCATGTCCCTGCTCCGCCTCCCCGCCCTCCCATCAAACTCCCGGCCCCAAATTGGCTGCTTGCTGGTTTTTTTCTTGGCGGGAACTAAAATCTAAAATAATAATAATAATAATAATAATAATAATAATAATAATAATAATAATAAAATAGTAAGTACTAATAATAATGATAATAATAACTAAAATGACAATAACAAAAACTAAAATGATGATAATAACTAAAATGATGATGATAATAAATAAAATAATAATATAATAAAACTAAAATAATAATGATTAATAATGATGATAACTAAAATAATGAATAAAACCTAAAATAACGACATTAATAATAATAATAAAGATAATGAAAGTAAATTAATGATGATGATAATAACTAAAATAATGAATAAAAAATAATAGCTAAAATAATGACATCAATAATAATAAAAGATAATGAAACTAAAATAATAATTATTAATAATAATGATGAGGATAATAGCTAAAATAATAATAATAAAAACTAAAATAATAATGATGATAATAATAATGACTATAATAATAATAAGAAGAAAATAATAAAAATGTTAAATCACTAAATTTCGGGGGGGGGGGCCTCACTAGGCAGCTGAGGCTGGCCTCGAACCCGGATCCTCCGGTCTCAGCCTCCCGAATGCTGGGATGACCAGCGCGCGCCACCACGCCCGTGCTCCTCTGAAGCTCAATTTTATTGTAATTTTATTTTATTTTTGTTTTTGATGATGATGATTACTACAATAGTAATGATGATAATACTAATTTAAAAATGATTCATAAGAGAAGGAGGAGCCGCCCCCTTCTTTGCACCCGGACCGAGAAACAAGGTCGCGCAGGACCCCCGAGCCCCCCGGGAGCCGAGGCGACAAGGGAAAGTCGACGTGCAGACGTCAAAGAAAGGAATCGTGGGAAGGCGGACCGAGACCGCCAATCAGGAGCCAGGGATTTGCAGGCCGGAGTAGTATACAGCCGTGGAAAGGAGAAGTCAGAGACATGCGAAGGAAAATGCAGAGAGAGGCACAGGAGGCCGTGTCTAGGAATGTCGGCGAAACCTCGGACACGTGCAAGTTAAATAGTGTGTACACCGGGCGTGGGGGCGCACGCTCGTCATCCCAGCATTCGGGAGGCTGAGACCGGAGGACCCGGGTTCGAGGCCAGCCTCAGCTACCTAGTGAGGCCCTCGGCAACTTAGTGAGACTCGGTTTCAAAATAAAGAATAAAAAATAGGGCTGGGGGTGTAGCTCGGAGGTAGAATGCCCCTGAGTTCAATCCCCAGTACTAAAATAATAATAATAATAATAATAATAATAATAATAATAATAATAATAATATAATAATATATAATATAATAATAAAATAAATAAAAAATAGGGCTGGGGGTGTAGCTCGGAAGTAGAATGTCCCTGAGTTCAATCCCCAGTTCCACAAATAATAATAATAATAATGATAATAATAATAATAATAGTAATAATAATAAAATAATATATAAAATAGGGCTGGGGTGTAGCTCGGAGGTAGTAATAATAATAATAATAATATATAAAACAGGGCTGGGGTGTAGCTCGGAAGTAGCTCTGAGTTCAATCCCCAGTACCGCAAATAATAATAATAATGATAATGATAATAATAATAATAATAATAATAATAATAATGGCTGGGGGTGCAGCTCAGAGGTAGAATGCCCCTGAGCCTAATCCCCAGTACCGAAAATGAAATAAAATAAAGCTCCGGGTGCAGCTTGGAGATACAATGCCCCCCTCCCCAGTCCCAAGAACATTTAAAAAATTGGAAAAAAAATAAATTAAAAAGGGCTGTGGAGGGGAGGTGTAGCTCAGAGGTAGAACTTCCCCGGGTCGAAACATTCATTTTTTTTCCTATTTTTTTTTCCCCCTAAAGTAGTCACTCAGACGCTCGAAGGCTGCACAAAGGGAACTTTTAAAAACATTATTATTTTTTTTTTTTTATTTTTTTTGGAGAGACATTATCCCTTGCGCCGAGCTGCCCGGTGCTTTTTTTTTCTTTTTCTTTTTTTTCCCTCCCTGTCGGAAAAAGGAAATTAATAAGCTGACCCACATCTGTCTCTCTCTCTCCCCGGAGCGGAGGATGACGGCTCCGCGCTGACACTAATCCTGCAAAAACCCCCAGGGGGATCAGGGATCAGCCTATCCACCGCCCCGAGGCGCCGGCGCTGACCCCGAAACCATTTCCCCGGCAAGACAGACAGACAGACAGACAGACAGACAGGCCCGGGCGTCAAAAAAAAAATTAAAATTAAATTAAATTAAAAATTTAAAAAAGGCCAAATCAGAGATTTAAAAAAAAAAAAAAAAAAAGCAAAAGTTAAAGAAAAAGAAACAAAGAAGGCATTTTTCTCATCGCCCAGGGCGGAAAAAATATAAAAAAAAAAAAAAGAGATATAAATGGAAGACGTATGAGGGAGTTATCAAGAAAAAAAAAAAAGAAATGACAGCAAGGAGAACTGAAAAAGTCACTCAAAAGTGTTAATTCCCTTCCTGCACAAAGACGAAAATAGTCGGGAGAAGGGAGAGGAGGGACGCCCGTGCCCTATTTTTCTTTTTTCTTTTTATTATTATTTTTTAAATTTTTATTTGGGGCTAGGGTCTCGTGAGGTGGCTGAAGGTTTTTTTTTTATTTTTTTGCTAACAGGGGCTGAGGCCCGGCCTCCAACCTGCCAGCCTCCCGACTCAGCCTCCCCAGTGCAGGGATGAGAGGCGTAGCCCGGGCTCAGCTTCCTTCTGATTGGTTGCAAAAGAGCATCCTGCCTGGTGTCTGGGATGTTTGAAGAAACCAAAAAAGAAAAGAAAAAAGAAAGAAAAAAAAGAAACCCTTTTTGCTTCTGTTTGGTGCATGGATATTATTTAAAAACAAAAACCAGAGCCGGGCGTTGGTGGCGCACGCTTGTCATCCCAGCATTCGGGAGGCTGAGACCGGAGGATCCGGGTTCGAGGCCAGCCTCAGCAACCTAGTGAGGCCCTGTTTCAAAATTTACAAAACAGAATAAAATAAAACAGGGCTGCAGAGGGTGTGTGTGTGTGTGTGTGTGTGTAGCTCGGAGGGTAGCAAGTCCCTGGGCTCAATCCTCAGTACCACGAAAATAAATCAACAACACACACACACACATATATATATATAGAAATAAATTATTATTTTTTTTATTTTTTAAGCCATGCCGTGTGTGTTAATTTGTTATAGCAGCGGCAGGAGTCTGATACGTCGCCTTTTCCTGGTGGTGCTCCAGCAATTCAGAGGGAACACTGCAACCAGGTACTTAGTCAGCACCCGCTCCGGGCCAGTTTGTGTCCAAAAGGGATCGCGAAGTCACTCTATTATCACCACAAACCTCAGCCAGCACCCCCCCCACACCCCCCAAGGCCGCCCCAGATTCCCCCCCTCTCTCTCTCCTCCAGGAGGACCCGGGGCCGGGCGCGGTCGAGTGTCTCAACGGCAACCAGGAGTTCTGGCGCCCAGCCTCTGGAGGTCAGAGGTGAGGCTGCGGCCTCCTTTCTCGGCCTCCACTTGGCCGAGTCCTCCTGGTCCCACTCCAGCAGCTCCGCTTCTCTACAACCTCAGGGTTGCAGAGACCCTCGCGTCTGCGCATGTGTGAGGGAGGGAGGCCTAGTTTAGCGTGGGAATAAATGAATGGTGCACAATCCTCGCGTCTGCGCATGCGCGAGGGAGGCCTAGTTTAGCGTGGGAACGAATTAAAGAGGCGGAAACCCTCGCGTCTGCGCATGCGCGAGGGAGGCTAGTTTAGCGTGGGAACTAATGGCACGCAATCCTCGCATCTGCGCATGTGCGAGGGAGGGCCAGTTTAGCGTGGGAATGAATTAATGGCGCGCAATCGTCACGTCTGCGCATGTGCGAGGCAGGCCTAGTTTACCTTGGGAATAAATTAATGGTGTACAATCCTCGCGTCTGCGCATGTGCGACGGAGGGAGGCCTAGTTTAGCTTGGGAACGAATTCACGGTGCAGAAACCCTCGCATCTGCGCATGTGCGAGGGAGGGCTAGCTTAGCTGGGGAACGAATCAATGGCGTCTGCGCATGTGTGAGGGAGGCCTAGTTTAGCCTGGGAACTAATTAATGGCTCGCAATCGTCACGTCTGCGCATGCGCGAGGGAGGCCTAGTTTAGCTTGGGAACGAATTCACGGTGCAGAAACCCTCGCGTCTGCGCATGTGCGAGGGAGGGAGGCCTAGTTTAGCTGGGGAACGAATTAATGGCGTCTGCGCATGTGCGAGGGAGGGAGGCCTAGTTTAGCTTGGGAACGAATTTACTGTGCAGAAACCCTCGCGACTGCGCATGCGCAAGGGAGAGCTAGTTTAACTTGGGTACGAAATCACGGTGCAGAAACCCTCGCGTCTGCGCATGCGCGAGGGAGGCCTAGTTTAACTTGGGTACGAAATCACGGTGCAGAAACTCTCACGTCTGCGCATGTGCGAGGGAGGGCTAGTTTAGCTTGGGTAGGAAATCACGGTGCAGAAACTCTCACGTCTGCGCATGTGCGAGGGAGGGCTAGTTTAAATGGGGAACAATTAATGGCGTCTGAGCATGTGCGAGGGAGGCCTAGTTTAGCAGGGGAACGAATTAATGGCGTCTGCGCACTTGCGAGGGAGGGCTTGCTTAGCGTGGGAATGAATTAATGGCGCGCAATCATCACGTCTGCGCATGTGCGAGGCAGGCCTAGTTTAGCTGGGGAACTAATTAATGGCGCACAAGCCTCGCATCTGCGCATGTGCAAGGGAGGGCTAGTTTAGCGTGGGAACGAATGGTGCGCAATCCTCCCGTCTGCGCATGTGCGAGGGAGGGCTTGCTTAGCGTGGGAAGAAATTAATGCGCGCAATCGTCACGTCTGCGCATGCGCGAAGGAGGGCTAGTTTACCTTGGGAACGAATTCACGGTGCAGAAACCCTCGCGCCTGCGCATGTGCGAGGGAGGGAGGCCTAGTTTATCGTGGGAACGAATTGACGGCGTCTGCGCATGTGCGAGGCAAGCCTAGTTTAGCTTGGGAACTAACGGTGCGCAATCCTCGCATCTGCGCATGCGCGAGGTGGGCCTAGTTTAGGTGGGGAACGAATTAATGGCGTCTGCGCATGCGCGAGGGAGGCCTCGTTTAACTTGGGAACAAATTAAAGGCGCGCAATCAATCCTCGCGTCTGCGCATGCGCGGGGGAGGGCGGCTAGTTTAGCTGGGGAAAGAATTAAAGGCGCAGAAACCCTCGCGTCTGCGCATGCGCGACTAAGAGAGCGCGGGAGTCCGTGCTCCTCAGATCAGGGAGGAGGCCCGCGGGCCTCCAAAGCGGAGGCTTTTTTGCAGAGAAATCCGAGCTCTCCGGCTCCGAATGGGCTCTTTCCTCTTCCTTTTGCAAAAAAAAAAAAAAAAGTCAAAAGAATTCTGCCAGGCACAGAGATTTGTGATGAGATGTAAAAACAGAGAAAAAGAAAAAAAAATGGCTTACCCTGACTCTTGAACTATTAAATCGCTGACATTCACGTTAATGTCATATTAAAATGTGGCGCTCGCGGAAAAAGAAAGAAAGAAAAAATTACTGGCATGTACGAGTCAAATATTAGCGTTGAGATTCTGAGGTCTGACACTTTTCCTCAATAAATTATTATTATATATATATTTTTTCCCTCCTTCCAGTGCACGGTGGAGCAGGAAGAGGCCGTTTTCTTTCTTTCTTTTTTTTTTTTTTCTTGCAGTACTGGGGATTGAACTCAGGGGCATTCTACCTCCGAGCTACACCCCCAGCCCTATTTTTTATTCTTTATTTTGAAACCGGGTCTCACTAAGTTGCCGAGTGCCTCACTAGGTAGCTGAGGCTGGCCGCGAACCCGGATCCTCCGGTCTCAGCCTCCCGAATGCCCGGATGACGAGCGTGCGCCACCACGCCCGGCTTTTATTTTATAATAGAATATATTTTATATTATATATTTTAAAATATACATGATATATTATACATGATATATATTTTATAATATGCATAATATATATTTTATACTGTAATATATTTTATAATATGCATAATATATATTTTATGATATAATATGTTTTATATTATATATTTTAAAATATACATGATATATATTTTATGATATACACGATACATGTTATAATATGCATAATATATATTTTATAATATAATATATCTTATATTTAAAAATATACATGATATATATTTAATGATATACATGATATATATTTTATAATATGCATGATATATATTTTATACTATAATATATTTTATAATATGCATTATATATATTTTATAATATAATATATCTTATATTATATATTTTAAAATATACATGATATGTATTTTATGATATACCCGATATATGTTATAATATGCATAATATATAATTTGTAATATAATATATTTTATAATATGCATAATATATAATTTATAATATAATATATTTTATAATATGCATAACATATAATTTATAATATAATATATTTTATAATATGCATAACATATAATTTATAATATATTTTATAATATGCATAATGTATATTTTATAATATGCATTACATATTTTATGATATAATATATTTTATGATGTGCATTACATATTTTACGATACATTTTATATTATATATTTTATAATATACATGACGTATATTTTATGACATACATTATATATGTTATATATTTTATAATATGCATAACATATATTTTATAATGCATATATTTTTAGCTATATACATATATATATAAAATAGCAGGCCCCCGGTTTCCATCCCCCACACACCCCACAACAAACAAATAAATAAACAGAAGCTGTGTTGGGCCTGCGAGTCCTAACAGGATCATTTTTCCTCATGCACACACTCGGGAGCACTTAGCCAAGAGCACTTAACCAGGAGCACTTAACCAGGAGCACTTCAGCTCACGAGTCCCCGCGTTTTGCACACGCATTTGTTTTGCACACGTCACATTTGTTTTGCACACGCATTTGTTTTGCACACGTCACATTTGTTTTGCACACGTCACATTTGTTTTGCACACGGCACATTTGTTTTGCACACGTCACATTTGTTTTGCACACGTCACATTTGTTTTTTCCCCCGGAGACGAGGAGAAATAAACGCGCGGGCTCATCAGCGGGTAATTGATGGCGCTGACATGGAAATTACCTCAGGGACGAGGTGTCTCCCGGATGAAAAAAAACCATTAATTACAATCTCATAAGCGCGGGAGCCGGGCGGGAAATCTATCTTCTTCGTGTCGGGCCCTGAAAGAAGAAAGGGGGGTGGGGAAAAAAGAAAAAGAAAAAAAGAAAAAGAAAAAAAAAATATATATATGTCTATAAAAAAATAAATAAAAATAAAATAAAATATAAATAAATGAAAAGCAAGTTAATGAACAGGAATCAGTCATGGAAATGAGAATTTCGTTGATGTGCAAGGACTTTGGGGTTTTATTTTATTTTATTTTATTTTATGTTTCCTCTGAAACTAGGGAGGCTCCTTGTCTGTCCCGGCCTTTCTGGAGGCTCAGACTGTGTGTTGCTTATCGCCACTTCGGGGGTGTCTAATATTCCACCGGCGGGAACTTGGCAGAGACCCTCAGTGAAGAAAGAAAAAGGAAAAAAAAAGGGAAAAAAGGGAAAAAAGAGGAAAAAAAAAAAAAGGGGCGGGCCTCACTCATCATGAATGCCAAATAAATAGTGGAATTTTTATTTATTTCCCGCGCGTTTCGGCAAATTTATTTTATTTTTTTTTTTGTGATATCAGTGGAGGGAAGCCCCGTTATTTCTCCAAAAATAAAAAAAAAAATTAAAAAAAGAAAAAAACAGAGCAATTTAAAAATGCATCCAAGCGCCTGTCACTGCAATAGTCTTTGGGAGGCTGAGAAAGGAGGCTGGCAGGTCGGAGGCCGGCCTCTACCACTTGGTAAAGAGAGACCCTCAGCCACCCAGGGAGACCTGGTGTCCAAATAAATAAAATAAAATAAAACCAGGTGTGGTGGAGAAAAAGAAAAACAATCCGTCCTTGCTCTGCACCAATGAACCTTTTAAAAATTAAAAAAAATAATATAATATGTATTATAAAATATAAATATGGTATGTATAAATATATATTTATATATAAGTATCTATAACTTTATATATTTATATTTATAATCTTATATATTTATATTTATATAATTTTATGTATTTGTATAATTTTATATATTTATATTTGTATATAATTATTTATATTTGTATATAATTATTTATATTTATATTTGTATATAATTATTTATATTTATATAATTATATATTTATATTTGTATATAATTATTTATATTTATATAATTATATATTTATATTTTTATATAATTATATATTTATATAAATATACTTATATATTTATATTTATTTATATTTATATTTATTTATAAATTTATATAAATATAAATATTTAATTTTATATATTTATATATAATTATATATATATTTTTTTAAAAATTCCTCCATCCTAGGACCAGGTGATGTGGCCTCCAATTTTTTTTTTTCTTTTTTTTAGTGCATTTCACGTGTTTTGTCGATTTATCTATTTATTTTTTTAAAACCCCGGATCCAATCCAGGAGGGAAAAAGAGATTGGATGCATTTTCTTTTTTCTTTTTTCTTTTTTTTTTTTTTTTGGATGGGAAGAAGGTTAAACTAATAGTAGCAAGAAAAAAAAAAAAAGAGAAAATGCAATGAGGTGCAGCGCGCGCCGGAGCTAATTGTGTAAAAATCCTGCTAATTACGGGCTCCCCCCCGTCACTAATCAGAAATCAATTAGCTAATGAACTAGACGCCGGCTGATGCTCCTTCTTGTTTTTATTTATTACCCTTATTTTTTTTTTAATTCCTTTTTCTTTCTTTTTTTTTCCTTATTTTTTTTATTCCTTATTTTTTTAATTCCTTATTTTTTCATTCCTCGTTTTTAAAATTCCTTATTTTTTTTAATTCCTTATTTTTTAATTCCTCGTTTTTTTAATTCCTTATTTTTTTTTATTCCTCATTTTTTAATTCCTTATTTTTAAACTTCCTTATTTTTTTAATTCCTTATTTTTTAATTCCTTATTTTTAAAGTTCCTTATTTTTTTAATTCCTTATTTTTTTAATTCCTTATTTTTTTAATTCCTTATTTTTTAAATTCCTTTATTTTTTCATTCCTTATTTTTTTAATTCCTTGTTTTTAAAGTTCCTTATTTTTTTAATTCCTTATTTTCTGAATTCCTTATTTTTTAATTCCTTATTTTTTTTAAAGTCCTTATTTTCTTAATTCCTTGTTTTTTTAATTCCTTATTTTCTTAATTCCTTGTTTTTTTAATTCCTTATTTTCTTAATTCCTTGTTTTTTTAATTCCTTATTTTCTTAATTCCTTGTTCTTTTAATTCCTTATTTTTCTATTCCTTATTTTTTTAATTCCTTACTTTTTTTTTTTATTCCTTTTTTCTTTTTTAAACATATATCTGTTTTCTCTCCTCCTCCTCCTCTGTCTCCGGACCAGAGCCGCCTTCTTCTGCGCGTCTAAATGAAACATCATTATTCGGTTTTCCACCCCCCCGGGGGGCAAATTATTTTTAATTGCCCCCCCCCCGCCTGTCCGTCCGTCTGTCCGTCCGTTTCCAAGGCCACGGTTGTCAGGGAAACCCCGGCGTCCACCTGCCGGCTAACGCTGTCTGACAGGGGGCCGGTCGGTCGGTCAGTTAGTCAGTCAGTTATTCCGTCGGTTAGTCAGTCAGTTAGTCCGTCAGTTAGTCAGTCAGTTGGCAGCCACGGACAAGGACCCAGAGAACGGGGTGTGCTTTCTGCCCTGGACAGAGGGAGCCCGGCCAGCTGAGATTTTGCACAAATAATAATAATAATAAATAATAATAATAACAATAAATGATTAATAATAATAATGATAAATAATAATAATAATAATAAATAAGTGTCCTTTCCTGCGTCGCACGGAGCTCCAAGCTAGGAGTCCGGCAGCTTAGATTTTGCACAAATATTAATAATAATAATAATAACAATAATAATAATGAATAATAATAAAATTAATAATAATAATAATAATAATAATAATAAATAAGCGTCCTTTCCTGCGTCGCACGGAGCCCCCGAGATATCCAAGGTAGGAGTCCGGCAGCTTAGATTTTGCACAAATAATAATAATAATAATAATAATAATAATAAATAAAACTAATAATAAATAATAATAAAATTATTAATAATAATTAATAATAATAATAATAATAAATAAACGTCCTTTCCTGCGTCCCACGGAGCCCCCGAGATATCCAAGGTAGGAGTCCGGCAGCTTAGATTTTGCACTAATAATAATAATAATAAAAAATAAAATTATTAATAATAATAATTAACAATATAATAATAATAATAATAATAATAATAATAATAATAATAATAAATAAGCGTCCTTTCCTGCGTCCCACGGAGCCCCCGAGATATCCAAGCTAGGAGTCCGGCAGCTTAGATTTTGCAAAAAAACAAACAAACAAACAAAAACCCCCCAAAATATCCTTCTACCTTCAGCTACCAAGTTGGATTTTGCAAAATAAACAAAAAAAAACCAAAAAAAATCATCCTCCCCGCGCGGGCTGGCAACTTAGATTTTTGCAAAAAAAACCACAAAAAACAAAACTCAAAAAAAAAAAACCCCAAACCCCCCCAGAGACGCCCAAACCAGCTTAAATTTTGGAAAATAAAAAAAAAGAAAGAAAAAGAAAACAAAAAAAACAACAAAAACAAAAGAGCGCCTGTTTGTAAGACTGGGCTCGCAGCTTGGATTTTTGCAAAAAATAAGAAAAAAAATCACCTTTCCCGCCTGAGACGCGGCCCCGGGGAAGGAGATCAATATCGAAGTCGGGGGGGGGGGGGGGGGGCTTCGATTTTGCAACATAAGAAAAATAAATCTATCTATCTATCTAATTATCTATCTATCTATCAATCAATTATCTATAAGTCAGTCAACTACCCTATCTATCTATCTATCTATAAGTCAGTCAATTACCCTATCAGTTTATCTATCTATCTATCTATCTATCTATCTATCTAATTATCTATCTATAAGTCAATCAACTACCCTATCTATCCATCTAATTATCTATCTAATTATCTATAAGTCAGTCAACTATCCTATTAGTCCATCTATCTATAAGTCAGTCAATTACCCTATCAGTTTATCTAACTATCTATTTATCTATCTATCAATCATTCTATCTATCTTTCTAATTACCTATCTATAAGTCAGTCAACTACCCTATCAATCAATCAATCAATCAATCTCCTGCCTGAGACCCGGCCCCGGGGAAGGAGATCAATATCAAAGTCGGGGGGGGGGCCGCTTCGATTTTGCAACATAAGAAAAATAAATCTATCTATCTATCAATTATCTATCTATAAGTCAATCAACTACCCTATCTATCTAAATATCTATAAGTCAGTCAACTATCCTATTAGTCCATCTATCTATCTACCTATAAGTCAGTCAATTACCCTATCAGTCTATCTATCTATCTATCTATCTATCTATCTATCTATCTATTTATCTATCTATCAATCATTCATTCTATCTATCAATCATTCTATCTATCTAATTATCTATCTATAAGTCAATCAACTACCCTATCTATCCATCTAATTATCTATAAGTCAGTCAACTATCCTATTAGTCCATCTATCTATCTATAAGTCAGTCAACTATCCTATCAGTTCATCTAACTATCTATTTATCTATCTATCTATCAATCATTCTATCTATCTTTCTAATTACCTATTTATAAGTCAGTCAACTACCCTATCTATCTATCTATCTATCTATAAGTCAGTTAACTACTCTACCAGTCTATCTATCTATCTATCTATCTACCTATCTATCTATCTAATTATCTATCTATAAGTCAGTCAACTATCCTATCAGTCTATCTATCTATCTATCTATCTATCTATCTATCTATCTATCTATCTACCTAGTTATCTATCTAATGATCTAATTATTTATCTAATTATCTATCTATAAGTCAGTCAACTACCCTACCAGTCTATCTTTCTATCCATCTACCCATCTATCTAGTTATCTAATGATCTAATTATTTATCTAATTATCTATCTCTAAGTCAATCAACTACCCTATCAATCAATCAATCAATCAATCTATCAATAAGTCAGCCAACTACCCTCCTAGTCTATCTATCTATGTATCTATGTAACTATCTATCTAATTATCTATCTATAAGTCAGTCAATTACCCTATCCATCTATCTATCTATCCATCTAATTATCTATCAATAAGTCAGTCAACTATCCTATCAGTCTATCTATCTATCTATCTATCTACCTAGTTATCTAATGATCTAATTATTTATCTAATTATCTATCTCTAAGTCAATCAACTACCCTATCAATCAATCTATCTATCTATCAATAAGTCAGTCAACTACCCTCTCAGCCTATGTATCTATGTATCTATGTAACTATCTATCTAATTATCTATCTATAAGTCAGTCAATTACCCTATCCATCGATCTATCTATCTATCTGTCTATCTATAAGTCAGTCAACTACCCTATCAATCAATCAATCAATCAATCAATCAATCTCCTTTCTCCCTCACCCACCAGTGTTAGATTCTGCACACCCCCTCCCCAGGCCTCCGGGAGGCCGAGGCAGGAGGCCGGCGGGTTGGAGGCCGCGGCCTCGACCGCTTCAGCCAAGAGACCCTCAGCCGCTCAGCGAGACCCTGTGTCCGCGCGAAAAATAAAGTAACAGCGATATTTCCACGTGAGAAACAATATATATATTAAAAAAAAATATCATCTAAAAAAACCAATAATTATATTAAAAAAAGAATATCATCATCTAAAAATATATATATATTAACAAAAGAACACCCTAATCTAAAAAAAAAACCAATAATATATATTAAAAAAGAATATCATCATCTAAAAAAACCCAATAATATATATTAAAAAAATAATACAATCTAAACAAATATGTATATATTAAAAAAGAAAATCCTAATCTAAAAAAACCCGTAATAATATATATTAAAAAAAAGAATATCCTAATCTAAAAAAAATATTTAAATAAAAGAATATCATAATCTAAAATATATATATATTAACAAAAGAACACCCTAATCTAAAAAAAAAAACCAATAATATATATTAAAAAAGAATATCATCTAAAAAAAACCCAATACTATATATTAAAAAAAATAATAAAGCCAGGCGTGGTGGCGCACGCTTGTCATCCCAGCATTCGGGAGGCTGAGACCAGAGGATCCGGGTTCGAGGCCAGCCTCAGCTACCCAGTGAGGCACTCCGCAACTTAGTGAGACTCGGTTTCAAAATAAAGAATAAAAAATAGGGCTGGGGGTGTAGCTCAGAGATGATATAATAATAATAATAATAATAATAATAATAATAATAATAATGATAATAATAATATATAAAATAAATATAAAATGGGGCTGTAGGTGCAGCTCAGAGGTAGAATGGCATTGAGTTCAATCCCCAGTACTGAAAATAATAATAATAATAATAATAATAATAATAATAATAATAAAATAAATAAAAAATAGGGCTGGGGGTGTAGCTCGGAGGTAGAATGCCCCTGAGTTCAATCCCCAGTACCGCCAAAAAAAAAATAAAATTAAATTAAAAATTAAAATAAAAATTAAATTAAAAAAATAAAATAAAAATAAAATTAAAAAAATAATAAAAAAGCTCACTTTTAAGTGAGTAATAAAATTCACTCCTCTTTCTTTCTTTTTCTTTCCTTCTTTTTTTAAATCTTTATTATTATTCTTTTTTTTTTAAATCCAGCCCCCCCTTGTCGATCGCTTAGTCAGTCAACAACCCCTCCTCCCCGCGTCGGCCCCGCGCAGCCTGACACCTGTCAGCCTCGGCCGAGCAAATCGCTCTCATTATCCGCAGAAAACGAGGCGAAAAGGGAGAAAAAAAATAATAAAAAAATAAAAAAATAAAAAATAAATAAAAAATGAGGGAAATCGCTCTCCAGCTTGATGTCGATCAAATGTCTGCTCCGCGCGCGCGGGAGTTTTTTGCACCATTTTTTTCCCCCCTTATTATTATTATTTCTTTTTCTTTTTTTTCTTTTTTCCTTTTTTGCAAAACGTCTGCAAGAAGCTGAGCTTGTCACCGACTTTTTCCCCCCCAGGATATCAAAGCTGACGCTGCCTCGGGGGAAAAATAAAAAAATAAAAAATAAAAATAAAAAAATAAAAAATAAAAATAAAAAAATAAAAATAAAAGAGCAGCAGCGTGAGGCTGAGTGAGCCCCGAGGACCCGGGTTCGAGGCCAGCCTCAGCTACTTAGTGAGACTCGGTTTCAAAATAAAGAATAAAAAAATAGGGCTGGGGGTGCAGCTCGGAGGTAGAATGCCCTTGAGTTCAATCCCCAGTACTAAAATAATAATAATAATAATAATAATAATAATAATAATAATAATAATAATAAATGAATATGAGAATAATAATAATAATAATAATAGTAATAATAATAGTAATAAATGAATATGGGAATAATAATAATAAATGAATATGAGAATAATAATAATAATAATAATAATAATAAATATAAAATAGGGCTGAGGGTGTAGCTCGGAGGTAGAATGCCCC
>PVLC010035166.1:0-16492 GCA_004027655.1 Graphiurus murinus | reverse complement strand
TTTTTTTTTTTTGTTTTTTTTCGGTACTGGGGATTGAACTCAGGGGCATTCTACCTCCGAGCTATACCCCCAGCCCTATTTTTTTTTTATTTTGAAACCAGGTCTCACTAAGTTGCGGAGTGCCTCACTAGGTAGCTGAGGCTGGCCGCGAACCCGGATCCTCCGGTCTCAGCCTCCCGAATGCTGGGATTATAAGCATGCACCACCACGCTCGGCCCAATAACTGTTTCTTGAAATTACATAGATAGCTTTTAAAAATACAGTACAGTAGCCAGGCATGGTGGCGCACATTTGTAATCCCAGTACTTGGGAGGCTGAGACTGGAGGATCCGGGTTTGCGGCCAGCCTCAGTTACTTAGGGAGGCCCTCTGCAACGTAGTGAAACCCTGTTTCAAAATAAAGAATAAAAAAAAAAAATCAGGCTGTGGGTGTAGCTTGGAGGTAGAATGCCCCTAGGTTCAATCCCCAGTACTGCAAAAAAAAAAAAGTACAGATTCCAGGGTGAATATAGATAACAATAATGTGCTAAAAGAAAGGATTGAAAGTTTTTACCCTGGGCTGGGCACAGTGATGCATACCTGTAATCCCAGCTACTCAAGAGGCTGAAGCAGGAGGATCACAAGTCACAAGTTCAAGGCCAGCCTCTGCAATTTAGCCAGACCCTGTCTCAAATTAAAAGTAAAAAGTTTTTTGGGGAGTAGTTCAGTGGTAGAGAGCCCCTGGGTTTGATCCCCAGTATCTATCTATCTATCTATCTATCTATCTATATCTATCTATCTATCTATCTATCTATCTATCTATCTATGTATCTATCATCTCTCTCTTTCTCTCTTTCTCTTTCTCTTTCTCACACACACACACACACATACACAGAGAAAAAGGTTTTACCATAAACAAATGATAAATATTTAAGGAAATAGGTATGTTTAACCTGATTGAAACGTTACAAAATGTATACATGTATCTAAACATCACATTACAGCTGGTCGTGGTGGCGCACGCTTGTAATCCCAGCATTCAGGAGGCTGAAACCGGAGGATCCGGGTTCGAGGCCAGCCTCAGCTACCTAGTGAGGCACTCTGCAACTTAGTGAGACCCGGTTTCAAAATAAAGAATAAAAAATAGGGCTGGGGGTATAGCTCGGAGGTAGAATGCCCCTGAGTTCAATCCCCAGTACCGCAAAAAAAAAAAAAAAAAAAAAAAAAAAAATCACATTACCCTATTAATATGAATAATATTTATATTTTTGGTACTGGGGATTGAACTTGGAGGGAGACGCCAATCTTCACCCCCAGCCACCATGTCTGGCTTACTATGAATAATATTAATGCTTTTGTGTACCAGTTAAAAATAAATTTAAATTAAGCTGGGAGTAGTATGACCTACAATCCCAGCTACTCGGGAGGCCCAGGCAAGAGGATCAAAGTTGAGAGCTAGCGTGATTAACTTAAAGAAAACAGATTCCAGGCTCATATGAGAGGGTCCATCTAGAATCCTCGGGCATGAGAGCCTGGGAATCTATTTTTATTTCACCCACCTCCATCTCGCAGGTAAATTTGGTGAACCAGGTCTGTAACCTTGTTTTTAGGAACTAACAGGTGATTTCTGAGGTCTCTCCCAGCTTGAAGGTCCCTTACGAGTTCACCTGTCACCTGTGAGGTGTAGAGATCGGCTTGGTTCCCACGGGTGCCTCGCTGAAGCAGTCAGGTTGAGGGCTGCAGAAGGTGGTTCCAGAGCAGAAAAAGGCCTCCACCTGAGAAGCCCAGTTCATGACCTCTCAAGGACATTGGGCTTCCTCATTGGTGACATTTCTGGCTCTTCCGTGCATGATGCCACCTTTATAAGCATATATGTAGAGATGCTGTAAATAATTATTTCAAAAACCTTGTTTTTTCCTGCAGCTGGAAAGTTTGGGACAGAGTGAACTGGCTTCAAGACTTACCCTGAATTGTCAGAATTCTTATGTGGAACCTCATAAAATTCGGGACATCCCTGTAACCATTATGGATGTAAGTTTCCTTTTAAGTAAAATAGATGTTTTATCCTTTTAAATGTATATGTCAAGATTTATAATTATTTTATAATTTTAATGTGCCCTTCAAATGCTGCCTTGGCTTCTATGTTTACCTCCTGGCTTTATCAGTTCCAAATAATCTGTTTATTCCTTATCCTGGATTTTTTTTTTTTTTTTTTTTTTTTTTTGGTACTGGAGGTTGAACCCAGGGACATTCTACCTCCGAGCTATACCCCCAGCCCTATTTTTTATTCTTGATTTTGAAACAGGGTCTCACTAAGTTGCGGAGTGCCTTACTAGGTAGCTGAGGCTGGCTGCGAACCTGGATCCTCCAGTCTCAGCCTCCCAAATGCTGGGATTACATGCGTGCGCCACCATGCCTGGCTCTTATCCTGGATTTTTCCTGACAAGAATAATACCATTAAAATAAAGTAAATTTAAACAATCATGGTAGACTTTACCCACTTTGGTATATTTTTGCTATATTATGAACAGATATTATATTTTTGCTCTTACATATCTGTGCAGCAAAGAGAAGGTGCCTCACAAGGGCAGAGCGTCAGGAATTCCATAAGGCCCACCAAGTGCTGTGTGTGTGCTGTCCCTGACACTCTGAACTACATTACGATGTGAGACTCCAGTGAACCAATAAAAGTATATATAGAAGCCAGCCGGGCATGGTGGCGCACACTTGTAATCCCAGCATTCGGGAGGCTGAGACTGGAGGATCCGGGTTCGCGGCCAGCCTCAGCTACCTAGTGAGGTACTCCGCAACTTACTGAGACTCTGTTTCAAAATAAAGAATAAAAAAATAGGGCTGGGGGTGTAGCTCGGAGGTAGAATGCCCCTGAGTTCAATCCCCAGTACCGCCAAAAAAAAAAAAAAAAAAGTATATATAGAAAAAAGGAATTCCATAAAGCATATTAGCATAAAAGCTTATTTTTTAATTGTAGTAAAATATGTCACAAAGTTCACCACTTTAACCATTTTTAAGTGTACAGGTCAGTGATTACATGTATTCACAGTGTTGTGCAAACATCACTACCACTCATTTCCAGAGCTTTTTCATCATCTCAAATAAACTCTGTACCAATTC
This sequence comes from Graphiurus murinus, assembly GCA_004027655.1. Classification (NCBI taxonomy): domain Eukaryota; kingdom Metazoa; phylum Chordata; class Mammalia; order Rodentia; family Gliridae; genus Graphiurus; species Graphiurus murinus. The sequence goes on along the minus strand of PVLC010035166.1, from coordinate 13,382 downwards.
AGCAGTAACCAGCCCCTGGCAAGCAGCAGTCTTGCTTTCTGTTTCTATGAATTTGCCCATTTTATGTAAATAATTTAAGTAGATGATTAAAATATTTATCCTTTTGTGTCTGAATTGTTTCACTTAGCACAATATTTTTAAGATTTGTGGAGCCGGGCGTGGTGGCGCACGCTTGTAATCCCAGCATTCGGGAGGCTGAGACCGGAGGATCCAGGTTCAAGACCAGCCTCAGCTACCTAGTAAGGCACTCTGCAACTTAGTGAGACTCAGTTTCAAAATAAAGAATAAAAAATAGGGCTGGAGGTATAGCTTGGAGGTAGAATGCCCCTGAGTTCAATCTCCAGTACCACAAAAAAAAAAAAAAAAGATTTGTGGATGTTGTAACATTCCTTTGGGCCGGGTGTGGTGGCACACACTTGTAATCCCAGGACTTGGGAGGCTGAGATAGGAGGATTGCAAGTTCATGGCTAGCCTATGCTACTTAGACCCTCCACAACTTAGTGAAACCCTGTTTCAAAAATAAAGAATGAGCCGGGCGTGGTGGCACACGCTTGTAATCCCAGCATTCGGGAGGCTGAGACCAGAGGATCCTGGTTCGCGGCCAGCCTCAGCTACCTAGTGAGGCACTCTGCAACTTAGTGAGACTCGGTTTCAAAATAAAGAATAAAAAATAGGGCTGGGGGTGTAGCTCGGAGGTAGAATGCCCCTGAGCTCAATCCCCAGTACCGCAAAAAAAAAAGAATGAAAATAGGGCTGGGGGTGTAGCTTGGAGGTAGAATGCCCCTGAGTTCACTCCCCAGTTCCACACACACAAAAAAAGAATATCATTCCTTTAAGACTGAATAATATCCCTTTATATAATCCACATTTTAGCTGGGTGTGGTGGCATATGCCTGTAACCCCTATAGTTGGGAGGCTGAGACAGGACTCACAGGTAAGAGGACAGCCTTAGGAAGTAGTGAGACTCTAATCAACCTAGTGAGGCCCTGTTTCCAAATAAGAAATAAAATTGGGCTAGGGGTGTAGCTCAAAGGTAAAATGTTTCTGGGTTTAATGCCGAGTACCACACACACAAAAAAATGTAATAAAATTTAGTCCACATTTTGTCATTTAGTTTTCAGCTTTTAGTGGTTATAAATAATAAACCAAAGTTCTATGAACATTGGTTAAAGTATCTGTTTGAGTCCCTACTTTTAATTCTTGTGAGTTTGTTTATATCTACAAGTGCAATTGCTAAATTATGTGGTAATTTTGTTTTAACATACATTTATGTATGTATGTATGTATGTATGTATGTATGTGTGTATGTATGTATTGGGGATTGAACCCCGGGCATTCTACTTCTGAGCTACACCCCCAACCCTATTTTATTTTTTATTTTGAAACAGGGTCTCACTAAGTTGCTGGACGCTGGCCATGAACCTGCCATCCTCCTGTTTCAGCCTCCCAAGTACTGGATTACAAGCCTGTGCTGTCATGCCCAGCTCCATAATTGTTTTTAATTAATATTTATTTTCAGATTTCATGATTTCTTAATGTTAATTGGCATTTTTAATAATTATTACTCACTACTAACTAGTTTTATTTGAGATAAAAAGGAAATTCATGGTTGAATTTCTTCCCAAAGAATGCCAAGAGACATTTTGCAGCAGAATCTGTAGCTGAGGTCTTGGGTTGAAGCTAGAAGTGATTAGCACTGAGAGGTAGCTCAGGCTGCTTTGGCGTTTAGTGTACTCGTTCATGAGAAAGGAATCTTGGGTGGCCCTTTCCATACTGTGAAAAGAACATGTCAAAATACCAGTAGTTTTCAGCCTTGTGCTCTTTTTAAGGTGTTTGACCAGAGTGCGCTTTCAACTGAAGCTAAAGAAGAAATGTACAAACTGTATCCTAATGCCCGGAGAGCTCACCTTAAAACAGGAGGCAATTTCCCCTACCTGTGCAGGAGTGCAGAAGTGAATCTTTATGTACAGGTAAGTCCCAGTGTGGAATCCAGAGTCCTTTGAAGCCAAAATGTATGGTTTGTAACATAAAGCTTTTTAAATTTTTTTCCGGTACTGGAGATTGAACTCAGGGGCATTCTACCTCCCATGCTACACCCTCAGCCCTATTTTTATTTTATTTTTATTTTGAAACAGTGTCTCGCAGTTGCTGAGGCTGGCCTCAACTGCAGTCCCCCTAAATCTGCCTCCCACGTACTGGGATCACAGACATGTGCTACCAGGCCCAGCTATAAAGCTGTTTTTTCTTTTTTTTTTTTTTTGCGGAACTGGGGATTGAACTCAGGGGCATTCTACCTCCGAGCTATACCCCCAGACCTTTTTTTTTTTATTCTTTATTTTGAAACCTAGTCTCACTAAGTTGCGGAGGGCCTCACTAGGTAGCTGAGGCTGGCCGCGAACGCGGATCCTCCGGTCTCAGCCTCCCGAATGCTGGGATTACAGGCGTGCACCACCACGCCTGGCTTAAAGCTGTTTTTTCAATGGTGGATTAAGGACCGGAGTGATAGAATCTCTGTAGGAATGAGGTGTTGATTTGATAGATATATTTTACATTTATAATTCATAGGAGAACTCAAACAGGTGCAATACTAGAGATGCCTGGGCAGCTCTCTGCCCACCATCTGTTTCAAGAACAGCAGGCCACATCCACACGCACAAGTGGCATTGGCATGATGTGACCTTAACTCCTGGACATAGTGAATTCAGCAAAAACAAGACGCCAGCCTGAGTGTCATGAAGCTACTTCTTGATATAATTTTAATGCATTAAGGAATAAAAAAAAGAAAAAACACTGCTTCAGAATGCCTCTGGGTTCAATCCCCAGTACCAAAACAAAACAAAACAAAACACTACTTCATTATCTAGGATATCAGAACAGAATAGCAGTGACACATGATTACTTTTTCTACTTGGCAAGAGGTATCGGGAGTCTTACAAAGTCAGTCACATCCTTTGATCCTTTCATCCACTTGAAAAGGATCTTCAGCATAGAAAAACTGATGCCCGAGTTGGGCATGGTGGCTCACACTTGTAATCCTAGTACTTGGGAGGCTGAGACAGGAGGATTGCAGGTTCATGGCCAGCCTTAATAATTTAGTGACGCCCTCAGCAACTTAGCAAGACCCTGTCTCAAAATAAAAAATAAAAAGGATTGGGGATATAGCTTAGTGATAAAATGCCCCTAGGTTCAATCCCAGGTACTGGAGGAAGGGGATCCTATGTTGTGGGGGTTTTTTGTTTTTGTTTTTGTGGTACTGGGGATTGAACCCAGGGGCATTCCACTTCTGAGCTACACCCCCAGCTCTATTTTTTTATTCTTTAATTTGAAACAAGGTCTCACTAAGTTGCAGAGGGCCTCACTAAGTAGATGAGACTGGCTGCGAACCTGAATCCTCCTGTCTCAGTCTCTCAAGTACTGGGATTACAAGCATGAGCCACCACAACCAGTTTTTTCTTTTTCTTTTTCTTTTCCTTGTATTTATTTATTTATTTATTTATTTAGGTATTTATTTGAGATACTGGAAATTGAAACTAGGACCTTTTTACCACTAAGATGCATCCCCAGTCCTTTTAAATTTTTGAGACAGGGTCCTGCTAAGTTGCCAAGACTGCCAACTGAGCTTCTTATAAAAGGCAGTATGCGCCGGGCGTGGTGGTGCACGCTTGTAATCCCAGCATTTGGGAGGCTGAGACCGGAGGATCCGGGTCCTCGGCCAGCCTCAGCTACCTAGTGAGACCCTGTTTCAAAATAAAGAATAAAAAATAGGGCTGGGAGCCGGGCGTGGTGGCGCACGCTTGTAATCCCAGCATTTGGGAGGCTGAGACCGGAGGATCCGGGTTCGCAGCCAGCCTCAGCTACTTAGTGAGGCACTCCGCAACTTAGTGAGACCCGGTTTCAAAATAAAGAATAAAAAATAGGGCTAGGGATGTAGCTCGGAGGTAGAATGCCTCTGAGTTCAATCCCCAGTACCGCAAAAAAAAAAAAAAAAATAGGGCTGGGGTATAGCTCGGAGGTAGAATGCCCCTGAGTTCAATCCCCAGTACTGAAAAAAAAAAAAAAAATGATGATTCTAAGCTGGGCATGGTGGTACACACATGTAATCCCAGTACGTGGGAGGCTCAGACAGGAGGATCACAGATTTGTGGTCAGCTTCAGCAATTTAGCAAGACCCTCAGTAACCTAGTGAGACCCTCTTTCCAAATAAGAAATAAAATCTGTCTAGGTATGTTGCTCAGAGATGGAATGCCACTGGGTTCGATTCCCAGTACCAAAAAAAAATGTAAAAAAAGGTAGGTTATAGATTAGTAGTAGAATACCCCTGGGTTCAATCCCTAGTACTAGGAAAAAACAAACAAACATGATTCTGGGCAGGGCATGGTGGCACACACCTCTGTAATTCCAGTGACTTAGGAGGCTAAGGCAGGAGGATAACAATTTCAAGGCCAGCCTGGGCAACTTAGGGAAACCCTGTCTCAAAATAAAAAATAAAAAGGGAGCCGGGCGTGGTGGCACACGCTTGTAATCCCAGCATTTGGGAGGCTGAGACCGGAGGATCCGGGTTCGCAGCCAGCCTCAGCTACCTAGTGAGGCACTCCGAAACTTAGTGAGACTCGGTTTCAAAATAAAGAATAAAAAAATAGGGCTGGGGGTGTAGCTCGGAGGTAGAACGCCCCTGGGTTCAATCCCTAGTACCGCAAAATAAAAAATAAAAAGGGTTGGGGGTGTAGCCCAGTGGAAGAGCCCTCCTGGGTTCGATTCTAAGTAGCACTAAAAAATAAATTTAAAACTTGGCAAGGCATTGTGGTGTACACCCTTAATCCTAGCCATTTAGGAGACTGAGGCAGGACAAGTTCAAGACCAGCCTGGGCAGCATAGCAAGACCATCTCTCAAAAGAAGCATAAAAAGGGGGTGGCGGGGAGGCCACCTGGGGATGTGTGGCTCCGTGGTAGAGTGGTTTCAGCATACATAAGGCCCTGGGTTTGATCCCCAGCACTGCAAAAAATAAATTCCAGGCTAGGAGGGTAGCTAGCTCAGTGGTAGCATGCTTGCCTAGCATGCTCAAGGCCCTGGGTTTGATCCCAGCACTATAAAAAGACACTTAAAACATGATAATAATGATTCTCCATTTCTGTAGATACATTTGCTGCAATTCCATGGAACCAAATATGCTGCCATTGACCCGTCAATGGTCAGTGCCGAGGAACTCGAGGTGCAGAAAGGCAGCCTGAGCATCAGCCAAGAGGAGCAGTAGGTGTGGCGCGTGCTGTTGATGAGGGGGCCGGCGTGTCTTGTACAGTCAGACAGCAGTGCCGCCTGCGCCTCTTCCGGCCTCGCTGTGTGGGGGAAGCAGGACTGATTGTCATCTTCACGGCAGGCAGCAGCTCTTCTGGGCCAGTGTAACTGTCCTCTCCAGTTTTTTTAGCTTTTGAGTTTGAAAAAGGACTTTCGAAGACTCCCATTTTCAAAATTGTGAAAATTTCGCTACCAAAAGTCTTCACCACTGTGTTAAGTTAATGTTAATTTCTGAGGTTTGGGATTTTGTGGTGATTTTTCTTTTCTTTTCCTCTCCTGTCTTCATTCTTGTTTTATGTTATTTGCTGTAAATCTTGCACACCCAGATTGTGTATGAGAAGGACACTGGTTATTTTTATGCTTTCTTGGGCATAGCCATTATCAGAGTGCCGAGATTAGCACCCTGCTTGCTCTTCTGCAAATCAACTACTTTTAATTTCCAACTAAGCACATTGTTTTGAATGTTAGTTATTGTCTTTCTAGACATTATATTCATTTGGAATAAAAATTCAGTTTCAGTGAGTGGCTTTCATAATTATTGTTGCTGCCCATGACACATACCATGGTTTTTGCCAGTTCTGTGTGATTTGGGGTAATCTCTAGCCTACAGTGCAGTTTCCTGGTAGTATCATGTGTCAAGCTGTTACTCTGTGCCGGGTACTTTTTCTAACTTCTTTCCTTCCCCCTGGGTAGAAATTTATAAACACACACAGAGAAAATAGGATATTGAGCAACTACCCCATCCGTCACCCAGTCACCCAGCCCTAAAAAATTCCAACTCAGTCTTGGTTTTTTTTGGTTTTTTTTGGTTTTTTTTTTGCGGTACTTGGAGTGGAACCCAGGGGCATTCTACCTCCGAGCTATACCCCCAGCCCTATTTTTTTTATTCTTTATTTTGAAACAGGGTCTCACTAAGTTGTGGAGGGCCTCACTAGGTAGCTGAGGCTGGCCTTGAACCCGGATCCTCCGGTCTCAGCCTCCCGAATGCTGGGATTACAAGCGTGCGCCACCACGCCTGGCTCAGTCTTGTTTTATCTCTTAACCTGCCCTCACTTCTTACACAGACTCCCATCACTGGATTTCTTTTTTGCGGGGGGGGGGGGGGAATCCAGGAGCATTCTGCCTCCAAGTAGTACCCCCAATCCTTTATTTTTTATTTTAAAACAGGGTAAGTTGCTTAGAGTCTTCCTAATTACCATGGCTGGCCTTGAACCTACAATTCTGTCTCAGCCTTCCAAGTAGTGGGATTACGGGTGTGTGCCGGTACATCTGGCAGCACTGGATCACTTTACAGCCATTTTTTTGTGTGTGTGTGTGGTGTTGGGGATTGAACTCAGGGGCATTCTACCTCCGAACTACACCCCCAGCCCTATTTTTAATTTTTTTAAATTCTTTTTTTTTTTTTTTTGCAGTACTGGGGATTGAACTCAGGGGCGCAACTCCGAGCTACACCCCCAGCCCTATTTTTTTTTTTTTTTTCTTTTGCAGTGCTGGGGATTGAACTCAGGGGCTTTCTACCTCCAAGCTACACCCCCAGCCCTATTTTTTATTCTTTATTTTGAAACCGGGTCTCACTAAGTTGTGGAGTGCCTCACTAGGTAGCTGAGTCTGGCCTCGAACCCAGATCCTCCGGTCTCAGCCTCCCAAATGCTGGGATTACAAGTGTGCGCCACCATGCCCGGCTCCCAGCAGCCATTTCTGATATGTTCTTTCTGCATGTATCTTTAAGAGATAAAATAGGAGCTGGGCACAGTGGTACATGCCTATAGTCCCAGTACTTAGGAGGCTGAGATAGGAGGATCACAGGTTCACAGCCAGCCTCAGCAACTTAGTGAGGCCCTCTGCAACTTAGTGAGACCCTGTTTCAAAATAAAGAATAAAGCCGGGCGTGGTGGCGCACGCTTGTAATCCCAGCATTCGGGAGGCTGAGACCGGTGGATCCGGGTTCAAGGCCAGCCTCAGCTACCTAGTGAGGCACTCTGCAATTTGGTGAGACTCGGTTTCAAAATAAAGAATAAAAAATAGGGCTGGGGGTGTAGCTCGGAGGTAGAATGCCCCTGAGTTCAATTCCTAGTACCGCAAAAATAAATAAATAAATAACAAAATAAAGAATAAAAAATAGGGCTGGGGGCGTAGCCCGGAGGTAGAATGCCCCTGGGTTTAATCCCTAGTGCCACAAAAAAAAAAAAAAAAAAAAAGTCTTGCAAATTGCTGAGGCTGTCCTAGAATCTGCAATCCTGTCTCAGCCTTTTAAGTACTGGTACCACAGGCAAGTGCTACCACACCTGATGGAACTTTAACAAACTTTTAAAAGAAGAACTAACACCAGTGCTATTCCAGCTATTGCATAGAATTGAAAGGGGGGAAACACTTCCTAACTCATACTTGTTTCTGGATAGGACTCCAAAAGCAAGAGCTGATGAATGGAATTACATCAAGCTAAGAAGCTTCTGTACAGCAAAGGAAACAATCAACAGAGTGAAGAGACAGTCTGCAGAATGGGGGGAAATCTTTGCCAGCTAATTATCTGGTTAACATCAAAATATATAAAGAATTAAAAAAAAATTTTTTTTAAATAAAAGTAAACCAATTAAAATGGACAAATGAGCCAGGCGTGGTGGCGCACGCTTGTAATCCCAGCATTTAGGAGGCTGAGATCAAGGATCCGAGTTCTTGGCCAGCCTCAGCTACCTAGTGAAGCCCTCCACAACTTAGGGAGACCCTGTTTCAAAATAAAGAATAAAAAATAGGGCTGGGAGCCGGGCGTGGTGCCACACACTTGTAATCCCAGCATTTGGGAGGCTGAGACCGGAGGATCTGGGTTTGCGGCCAGCTTCAGCTACCTAGTAAGGCGCTCCGCAACTTAGTGAGACCCGGTTTCAAAATTTAAAAAAATAGGGCTGGGGGTATAGCTCAGAGGTAGAATGCCCCTGAGTTCAATCTCCAGTACTGCAAAAAAAAAAAAAAAAAAGAAAGAAAAAAAAATAGGTGGCGCACGCTTGTAATCCCAGCATTTGGGAGGCTGAGACCAGGGGATCCAGGTTCGCAGCCAGCCTCAGCTACCTAGTGAGGCACTCCTCAACTTAGACTCAGTTCCCAAAAAAAGAATAAAAAATAGGGCTGGGGGTGTAGCTCGGAGGTAGAATGCCCCTGAGTTCAATTCCCAGTACCGCAAAAATAAATAAATAAATAAAATAAAATGGACAAATGTGCCAGCGGTGGTGGTGCATGCCTGTAATCCCAGTACTTGGGAGGCTGAGACAGGAGGGTCGCAAGTTGGTGGCCAGTCTCAGCAACTTAGGCCCTCTACAACTTAGCGAGACCCTGTTTCAAAATAAAAGAATAAATAGGACTAGTGGGTGTAACTTGGAGGTAGAATCCCCTGGATTCCATCCCTAGTGCCCCCAAAATGACAATAAATATATGAAAAAAAAAATGCTCACCCAGGCGGGGTTGGCACATGTTTTCTAATCCTAGTACTTGGGAGGCTGAGACAGCCAAGGACTAGGATTACAGGTGGACACCACGACAACCTGTTTAAAAGTCTCTGAAGCTCGAAGTCCCTCTTCACTGCTTTTTCTTGCCTGTGTTCGATGAAGCAGGCTCCTGTAGTTGTTGGCGTCTGGCCTAGGCTGACTGTAGGCTTATGGGTCCTTCAGCTTGATTCTGGTGGTTACAGCTGGAGGCTTCACAGGTCAAGTTTGCTCTTTGGTCATGGGGCTGCGTGCTCCCCATTGCATGCCTCTGGGTGCTCACGAAGTCTGGCTGCTGGTGGGCGCAGGTGTCACTGTCCAGTTCTGCCAGGAGGAAGCCCTTCTGCTGACTGAGCTGCCTCTGCAGAGCACTGCCGGGAAGCATTGGGTCACTGTGCTTGTCGAACAGTGGTGATACTTGTACTTGTTATTCCTTCTGTAGTTATTAGCTGGAATTTGCCTATTAAGAAGAATTGTTTTTCCTCACCCACTACTTGGTTTTTCTGAGGTACATTTTTTTTTTTCTTTTTTGTACTGGGGATTGAACTCAGGCACATTCTACCTCCTAGCTACATCTCTAGCCCTTTTTATTTGAAATAGCATCTTGCTAAATTGCTGAGGGTCTCACTAAGTTACTGAGGCTGGCCTCGAACCTGTGATCCTCCTGGCTCAGCCTCCCAAGTACTGGGATCATGGGTGTGCACCACCACAACCAGCTCACTGAGATACGATTTAGACAAGAAAATAAAAATCTGTGCATCTTTCCCTTCATTTCCCTTCATTCCTGAGCAGCCATGCCCTCTCAGATTGCATCCCACCACAGCTCTGGTCATGCTGATTTTGCAGGTGAGGTCCTGGGAAGAGGCCTGAGCCTTGCTCTGGGTCTCACAGTAAGGTGGAGCTGTAAGGCCAACTTGAGTCTGATTGTCCTTCCAGCCAGTAACCTTTCCCCAGAGGCCACCATTCTTCCTCACCACCTGTGGCGTGACAGCTGCCTTGCATTGTGGAAGCCCCTGGAAGCCATAGAGGCACAGGTGACGTTTAAACTGGTAGCATCTGAGGCTTCCTGATTTTGCCTTAGTTTCACTTGGAACTGCTGTGGGCTGCTCCCAGGACACACACACTGGTACAGGAGGGGCTGTGGGACTGCCCTGCATGTTCTTCCTAAATTCTAAGAGCTTTACTTACTTCCTGGCTTTACAGCCATATGACTGCAAGTTGCCATTTCTGGCCCTGACCAGTTTTGAGTGCCAGCCTGGAATGCCTATTCAAGCCCATTTATTGGGCCAGCCTTCTACATGAAGCCCAGATTCTACCTGGCAAAACCACACCCAGGTCCTGTTGCCCAAACCTGCCCCCTCCCCCCAGTCCATCATCTCCTTTCCTGGCATCTCTGAGCCTCGGATTCCCCAGCTAGAAATTCAGCTGTCTTGGACCCACACACAACCCTCCACCCTGGTGTCTCAGGCTGAAACATGCTGAGATGAAACATTGGGTGCACAATGGTTAAAGGTAATCATCTGTGAAAGAAAGATAACTTGGAAGCTGGGCATGGTGGCACACACCTGTAATTCCAGTACTTGAAAGGCGGAGATAGGAGGATCACAAGTTCGAGGTCAGTCTCAGCAACTTAGCAAGACCCTGTTCCCAAACAAAAACTAAAAAGGACTGGAGGTGTAGCTCAAGAGTAGAATGCCCCTGGGTTCAATCCTCAGTGGAGGAAGGAAAGGAAGAAAGGCAGGAAGGGAGGGAGGAAAGGCAAGGCAAGGCAACTTGGGCAGAGGGGGAACTCTGAAGGGCCAGTAGTGCTCACTGGATATTCTCATGGAGGACTGAAGCGGTGGGGCCTTCACGCCCCTTCCTTCTCAGTTCCCCATGCAGGCTGCCTTGGGAAAGCCTGGCCTTGGGCGAGGCAGTTCTGGGCAGGGGAGGACGCTGAGGGGCTGACAGCTGGGGCCTTCCCCCACACTCTCTGCAGCTGGGTTAAGGCCTTCTCTTCTAGCCAGAGGCCCAGACTTGGTAGTGGCTCCACCAGCCACCCCACCCCACCTCTGTGTTGTCCACATACTGGTCCAACCTTGTCACTCACCAGTGAAAATAACTTAAACAGTAAATGTGGTAGAGTAATACTGTGAAAATAAGACCAGTTTTGGAAACTGAAATGGGGCTTTTAACAATTATTGAAGAGTTGCACACAAGAAGAAATGACGGGAGCAACCTCCAGTCATAAGTAATGGCTTGGAGCCAGGTGTTGTGGCACACACTTGTAATGCTAGTGCTTGGGAGGCTGAGACAGGAGGATCACAGGTTTGAGGACAGCCTCAGCAAGTAGTGAGACTTTCAGCAACCTAGTGAGACCCTGTTTCAAAAAATAAAAATAAAATAGGGCTGAGGATGTAGCTCAAAGGTAGATTGCCCTTGGGCTCAAACCCCAGTACAACACACACACACACACACACACACACACAGAGTAGTAACTCCTTCACCCCACTTGGCCTCTGCCTCATGGTGCTGGGGAGGGAATCCAGGGCCTCGAGCACACCAGGCAAGTGCTCCACCACTGAGCTAAGTCCCCAGCCCTTGTTACTTCCCCCCCCCCCCCCGGTACTGGGGATAGAACCCAGTGGCGTTCTACCTCTGAGCTACAACCCTAGCCCTATTTTTTTTTTAATTCTTTATTTTGAAACAGGGTCTCACTAAGTTTCGGAGTGCCTCACTAAGTAGCTGAGACTAGCCTCGAACTCGGATCCTCCAGTCTCAGCCTCCCAAGTACTGGGATTACAAGCATGCGCCACCACGCCCGACTCCTTTGTTACTTTTTTATTTTGAGATAGGATCTTGAAAAGTTTCCAAGGCTGGCCTCAAATTTGCAATCCTCCTGCCTTAGCCTCGCGGGTCACTAGGATTATAGGCACCTGGCCTTCTCCCCAGTTGACCCCAGGGCCTGCCCCACACCTTCCATAAAGTATCCTGAGAGCCATAAGAGAAAGATCTTCCACTATAAATATGCAAACATACAGAATATATGTGGATAGATTTTCAGCATATATCTTGCAAAGGGAGGGAATAACAGTAGATAAAGTGAGTATACATTGAAAAGGATTTAAATATACATTATAGCCAGGCGTGGTGGCATAAGCTTATAATCCTAATACTTAGGAGGCTGAGACAGGAGGATTGCAAGTTTGAGACCAGCCTCAGCAATTCAGTGAGGCCCCTAGCAACTTGGTAAGACCCTATTTCAAAATAAAAAATAAAATAGGGCTAGGGGTGTAGATCAGAGGTAGAATGACCCTGGATTCAATCCCAGTACCACAATAAACAAACATTATAAATACAAGAAACTTCACAATTTAGCAAGGGAACCTGCACTGTGAAGCAAGAGGCAGATGTGCATTTCCGAAAGAGAGTGAAACACAGGAGACCAAGCCATAAAATGGCAAATTTCCTAAAAACCGCTCACGCTGTTTTTCAGGAAGCAGATGCAGAGCCCTAGGGCCTGACTGAGAGTGATCTTTATTGCCTAGAGGAGCCAAAAACTGGAGTGTGAAGCCTGAGGAATGAGAACTGGGCTTCACAGGCCTCGGTTAGAAGCCAGGGTGCAGCACGGACCAGAAACACCCACAAGTTCTACCTAGGCCGGCCACACACAGGATGCGAGCTATTCCAAGGCTCCCAGTTGCAACCAGTTGGCCCTCTATGTCCCCCGTCCTAGCCTTTTAAATGCCTTCGCTGCTGATGGGGGAGACAGGCTTAGGCGAGCTGTTTATCTTTTTTTTTTTTTTTTTTTTTTTTTTGCGGTACTGGGGATTGAACTCAGGGGCATTCTACCTCCAAGCTACACCCCCAGCCCTATTTTTTTATTCTTTATTTTGAAACAGGGTCTCGCTAAGTTGCAGAGTGCCTCACTAGATAGCTGAAGCTGGCCGTGAACCCGGATCCTCCAGTCTCAGCCTCCCGAATGCTGGGATTACAAGCATGCGCCGCCACGCCCGGCCTGTTTATCTTCTTGTCAGGCAAATTATAATAAAGCATGTTCTTTTTGCAAAAACTGGTTCCGTGGTATTGGCTTTTATACAGTCATAGAGCCAGCCCTTGCTCTGTAACAGGAATCTGCTCTCATCAGTTTTTATCTTATGAGACCTCAATTTTCAAGTTATGGGGCAGAAAATAGATTCCCAACATCCCCCATCACACCTCTCCTTCTCCTTGGTTCATCCCCTCCTTCCAACTCTGTTTTCCAGCCATACCATTTCCCAAATGGACCGGCCTCCACACCTCCATAATGATGAGGTAGATTAGAAGTGTATAGGTTAGGTAGAAAAGAGGTGTCGGGAAGATTCATAGAAATATACTTTTTAGCCTTTTTAAAAATCCGGAGAGTGTTGTCCACCCCTTAAAAAGAAAATTTTGGTTTGGCCCAAGAGAAACTACAGCCCAGCCATAGCCCAGCCCACCGCCCACCGGAGATGTACCCGCACACACACCTGGAAAGAGGAGGAGCCAAAATCTCACCTGGAACTCAACCTATGAAAATCTTGGAAACTGAGAGTGAGGGGCTGGAAGGACCCCGCCCTCTCCTATACCCTCTGGAATCCACGTGTCGCTCGCTCTCT
>PVLC010035165.1:0-16458 GCA_004027655.1 Graphiurus murinus | reverse complement strand
AAAAACGGATCATAAAAACACATACATTTGGAAGTTTTGTAGTCATTTGATTCTCTTATTTTGGTTTTGAATGGTATGGATTCTCTTCTTTTTCTTAAATTTTTTTAACTGTGTGCACGTATGTCACTGTCAACATGACTTACATTTTGACGTGAGACTATAATGCACCAATAAAAGCACATAAAAATAAATAAATAAAAGTTATTTTTACATTGCGGTGGATATGCACTGTGTTTGCCTGCTCACCATCCATGTCTTCTTGGTCTGGTAATAGCTTCTCAGTGTTTCCTGATGGCTTTTATTGGAATAACAGAGGCACTATGGCTATGTGACCTGGGATATGTTACTTCACTTTTCCAAGTCTTAGTCTCCTCCCCTGGAGAATGGAAATAATACTACCTTCCTCCTAGAATTGATGTGAGGAGCTAGGCGTGGTGGGCAGTGGGCCTTGGCATTTCCAGGCAAGCTGGGCTTCTCCTGGGGTCATACTTGGGTTCTTTAGGACTCCTTTTTGCAAGGGAAGATCCTTTCCATCTTCACCTCTTCCAGGAGAGATCAGAAGCTGAGAATCTCTTCTCCACGTTGCTCACAGACAGGCTGCTGTTGGCGAAGGTGGCAGTTTTCTGTGATGCTCCATGTAGTTCGGCTTCTCCTTGGGGTTAGTCTAAGTGCACACACACCCACCATCAACAACTTCTGTTAATCATCAACATATCGGAAACATGCTCTGGTAACTCTTTCCCAACGATTGCTAGGAACTTAGTATACAATTAACAAGTCAACAGTTTTGCAGCATTTATGAGAAGAGGGCCCTCGCCTCAAAGTGTTGTCAAAAGCCTGATTATTTTATTTATTTATGCATTATTTTGTGGTACTGGGGATTGAGCCCAAGAGTGTTTTACCTCTGAGCTACACTCCCAGCCCTAATTTATTTTTTATTTTGAAACAGGTCTCACTAAGTTGCAGGGGGGCAGGCCTCACTAAGTTGCTGAGGCTCGCCCCAGCCCTCCTGTCTCAGCCTCCCAAGTACTGGGTTTACAGGTGTGTGCCATCACTCTCAGCTAGAAGTCTGTTTAATAAAGAGAGACATCAAACATTTAATAAGGAACTGTTTTTCTCTGCAATATTCCTTGTTGAAAATTTAAGCAACTTTTTCATGTCAGGTGTAGATCACCTAATATATTTATTTCACTTTTTTTTTTTTTCAGTGCGTGGGATGGAGCCCAGGGCCTCACACATGCTAGGTAAGGCTCTATCATCCGGCTATATTACTTATAGCAATAAAATTTTTTTTTGCTCAATACATTGTTGGGCTAAAGAGTTCTTAAATTTTCAGAGACAAAGCAATATTATTCTGGATTGGCTTTTCATCATATGATAAAACCAGTTTTAGGAGCCCTAAAAGTCATATTTAGCTTTTGTGTTATTCTACCATCTACAAATTCTACCTTATAGTTTTATAATTATAGGGTTTTTTTTTTTTTTTTTTTTTTTTTTTGGTAGTACTTGGGATTGAACCCAGGGGCATTTTACCTCAGAGTTACACCCTCAGTCCTGTTTTTTATTCTTTATTTTGAAACAAGGTCTCACTAAGTTGCAGAGAGCCTCACTAAGTAGCTAAGGCTGGCCTCGAACTCAGATCCTCCTGTCTCAGCCTCCCAAGTACTGGGATTATAAGCGTGCGCCACCACACCTGGCTTATAATTATAGTTTTATAGCAGGTAGGTAGAGTGCTTTACATACCAACTGAGACTGGAGCCTTATTTCTGGACTTCTGGTTCTTTCTACCACCCCAGCTTGACTTCCTAGCTTATTACTGTAGGTATGATAGGCTGAAGAGTGGTAATTTAGACATTTTCAAGTTTAATCTGCGCCTTTGCTTTGGGTAGTATTTATTTCCACCACACCATTTGCCCAGTAGTGAACCTGGGCCACTTGCGCAAGACATATTTGGCAGGAGGGTTGGTTAGAGAAGCACATGATGGGCGTAAAATTAGTAACTCTTTAATGATGGGTTATTAAAAGTGCCTCTTCTTTCAGCTCTTTAACTACAAAATTTCAAGAGCTTTAAGGAAATGTAAAGACTTTGAACCTGTATTAGTCAGCTTTCTGTCTCTATAGCAAATACTCAATGGGGCCGGGGTGTAGCTCAATGATAGTGCATGTGCTTAGCATGTGAGAGACACTGGGTTCAAGCCTCCACACTAAAAACAAACAAACAACCAACAAAACAAAACAAAACAAAATAAAAAAAAGGAGAAAGAAAGAAAGAAAACAAACAAATTCAGAAACAATTCCACAAATACCCAAGATGATCAACTTACAAAGAAAAAAGGTGCCGGGCGTGGTGGCGCACGCTTGTAATCCCAGCATTTGGGAGGCTGAGACCGGAGGATCCGGGTTTGCGGCCAGCCTCAGCTACCTAGTGAGGCACTCCGCAACTTAGTGAGACCCTGTTTCAAAATAAAGAATAAAAAGTAGGGCTGGGGCTATAGCTCAGAGGTAGAATGCCCCTGGGTTCAATCCCCAGTACCGCAAAAAAAAAAAAAAAAAAAGAAAAAAGGTTTGTTTGGGCCCATAGTTTTGGAGGTTTCAGTTTGCCATGGATTGGCCCTGTCACTCTGGCCCTGTGGCTAGGTAGCACATCATGGCAGAGGCATATGAAGGAGCAAAACTGCTCACATCAAAGCTGGGTAGCAAATAGGAGGAAGAGGAAGAGGAAGGGACTAAGGTCTCACATCACCTTCAAAGGCACGCCCCCAATGGCCTGAAGGCCCGCCCCCAATGACCTGAAGACCTCTCGCTAGGCCCCACCTCTTAAAGGTTCCACCACCATTAGTCCTAACGGTGCCACATTAGAGACTCATCCTTTACCACATGGACCTTTGGGGGACACTTAACATCCACACTATAGCAGAACTCAAACTGTAATGACCCGGGATATCCAGCAGAGCTTTTTGGAGTGGAATTTTTGGGGCACAGACAGCTTTGACTAGAAGATAATTTATTGGCCATGGAATTAAGGACTGGGATGTGGGAAGGGAGTGGTCACCACCACCCGTTCTCCTAGAAAAACATGGCCAGTAGGAGGGAGTGGCCAGTTCCCTGGGACAGACAGCTGGAGCAATGGCCCTTAAGCAAACAAAATTGGGCAGTTTACAAGGCTAGGGCTTAACCAGTCTTAGGGAATGGAGGATTTTGAGTTTTTTTTTATTGCAATTTCCAGGATCAAAAGTTTTTATTTTCCATGGCATCTGCTAAGGGAGAAATGACTGAATTTGTCTTTGGCATTTGCCTGTTCTTCTTTGGGCCTGGGCATCTGTTCTTCTGGGCCTAACTTTTCAACCCCCCATTAAAAGTGTGTGTCCTTCCTCTGGGACTCACCCCACCCAGACTAGCCTGCTAATGCTGGATTAGCATCATTTCAAAGTGTGGAAAAGAAAGCAGGCTCCCGAGAGCACTGCTACCAGTGCCACGTATACCAATAGCGGTCTTAACTCTGTTCCATTTCTTTAACCGTCCAACACACGTTTGTGGATCTGCCAACATGCATAAGTTATTGTGCCATGCTCTAGGGATTCAGTGGTGAGAGCGTCCACATGTTCCTCCTTGTCCTCATGGAGCTTACAGTCCTGTAGGGAAAGTCATGCTGCAGAGCCACGAAAATGTCAAACTCGACTTTAGCTTGCCTTGACCTCCACTGTTCCTGTAATATTGATGGTTTGGAGAGACGGGTGGGGATGCGCACTTCACCTCTGCGAACAAAAGCTGAGAGTGAGAATTATTGTCACGAGCTCTGGAGGCTGTTCCCTAGGGAAGGGAGCAAGGTCAAAAATGGAGAGGACAGAAAGGAGAAGTAAATAGAGTGAGAGGATGGAAAAGAGAGGGGGTGGGCAGGGGAGGCGCTAGAAGATGGTGATTGAGAGGCACCGGAAAGTGTTAGTTGGGATCGTGATTGATTTATGCTCTGGTATCGACTGTTCATATCACATGGCCTTCCATACAATCAAAGCTTTTCCTGTATAGTTCTTAATGAGGGGGGGGGTGCTGGTTGACTTGGACTCGGGGCCTCATCTTTGAGAGAGTTTCCTTAGTAGTTGTCACTATTCCTCTTGGAAATTGAGTTTGTAGATTTAGTCCTAACAGCAAGTACAGTCACGCACGCATAACTCCATGCTGAAGGTGGTCCCACAAGACTATAATGGAGCTGGAAAACTCCTCTTGCCTTGTGACCTCGCAGACATCAAAACATCACAGCATAAGTAATCTATTACTCACGTGTTTGTGGCGATGGTAATGTAAACAAAACTACTGTGCTGCCTGTCTCTTAGAAGTATGGCATCTACAATTATGTATGGTACACAGTACTTGATACTGTGTTCCTGGTTTATGTATTTACTATACTGAGCTTTTTGAATTATTTTTGAATGTACACCTACTTATAAAAAAGGTTTCCTGTTAAACAATGTGCTTGTGTCATGCTGGCGGTAGGTAGCCTCGATATCTCATGCTTATCACATCCCTGGATGCAGTCATTTACTCTTAAGAGCGATTTAATCTTCAGTTTTGCTCACTATGCCCCTAGGAGCAACAGGCTAGATACTACATAGCCTAGGTGTGCAGCAGGCTTTACCGTCTAGGGTAAGTACACTCTAAGATGTTCACACGGTCACCCAACCCTGCGCTTCTGAGAACAAGCCCCAGTCCTCAAGACCTGCATGGCTGTAATCCCCTGTTTGCATTCCTCAGCTTGGAGAGCCTTAGGCTCACTGTCTTTGAAAGATGGAGTGCAACGAGGGGGTGCCAGGGATGGGGAGGCCAGCTTGTCTTCCCACCTCCTTGGGGTCAAACAAGGAGCTGAAGGGAAAGCAGTCAGAACCAGGCAGAAGGTGCTGAAGTTTCCTGTTGCAAAAGCAGATTTCTCTTTTCCTTTTACAGTGAAACTGGAACAGTTCTGGGAAAATGGGACAGGTGTCCCCAATCAAGAGCCGGCTGTTTACTCAGCTCGGCAGAGGGGCCCTAAGGGAGGGGAAGTCTTGATACAAAGAAACGAAATTTTCCGCTGGAGAGGTTGTCCCTGACAACTGGGGACCAGGGGACCAGGGGGTGGGCACGAGTGCTGCCCTCTGACAGGTGGACAGCAGGAGCAGGTGGGCAGGAAGTTGGGAGGCTGGAGGGAATTCTTTGGGTTAGTTTCTCCAGCCTGGAGTAAAGGAGGTTTCGAGGTACCTGCCCTGCCGTCTGGGCCCCCTCCTAATCCAGCTGAGGGGTGGCGGTGGGGGGTGGTAAGGAGGGGCAGCCTCTTTCAAGGGAAGTGTGCGGCAGATGTCAACTTTCCACCGAATCTCTGGGTTTGGGCTGAGGCCCCGGAGCGTCGGGAAAAGAGAGGGACGAAGCAGGAGGAGCCGAGCGTGAGCCTGGCTGGCCGCTCCAGCCCGGGGCCCGACCAGCCCGGCGCGGTCCCCCATCCACTCGCCGCACGGCCGCTGAATAACCCCGGGAGTTTTGCTCCCAAAGGGAGCACGAGGCAGCGTCTGGCGCGTCCTGCGCGTGCCCAGGCTCTCTCTTCGGCGGTCCCGAAATTGACGCGAGGCCGATTTTGGTGCAATGCGAATTAGCTCCAGTCGCCGAGTCGGGAGGGGACTGACAGGCTCGGGGAGCGCCCGCGCTGGCCGACACCCCGGCCTGGGTCCACGCCCACCTCCGCCTCCATCACTGCAGCCGCCGCCCGTCGCCATAACAACCGGCCCCCGCCCACCGGCCCGCCAGGCCAGCCGGGGCCACCGGCCCCAGCGCGCCGAGAAGGCGCCCCGCCCTGGGCGCCCCGTATCCGGCCGCCGCGCACCCCCACCTCGGCCGCCGCTTCCCAGCGCCACGCAGGGGCGCCCCCTCCCGCCCGATGAGGGAAAACCCCGGTGCCCCCAGTTTTGACTTCACAATAAAGCTCCCCAAGGGCTAGGGCTCTCCCGCGCGCGCCCCATCGCCCTGCACCTGCCGGGGTCCCCGCACCTGCCCGAGCCCGGCTCCGGGGCGCACGGCCGGCGGGGATCGCGGCCCCGCGGCCCAGAGCGGCGCCCCCGCACCCAGGACGCGGCGGTCCCGCGGGGGAGCAGGACATCCCCGAAGGCGGCGCGCGGGAGGCGGGAGGCGGCCGGGGCGCGCGGGGAGGGCGGGGAGCCCGCGGGCGGAGGCGGGCGGGGGGAGCGGGCGGGAGGCGGGGAGCGAGCAGGAGGGAGGCAAGAAAGTAGCAGAAAGTGAGGCTGGCTGGCAGGCGGCGGCAAAGGAGCCGGCGAGCGGCGGCGGCAGGAAGTCTGTGCCCGAGACGCGCAGAAATAAGAGCCGGGGAGGGACCGCGGCCGCGGCGGCGAGAGCGAAAGAGGAAACTGCAGAAGAGGAAGCTCTGCGGCGGCCCCAGCCTCCCGCCCCGCGCCCGGCATCCCCGCGCCGCGCCCCCGGCGCCCCCTCCCCAGCGCGCCCCCGGCCGCCGCGCCCGCAGCGCTCCTCTGCCATGGCCCGGGAGAACGGCGAGAGCAGTTCCTCCTGGAAAAAGCAAGCCGAAGACATCAAGAAGATCTTCGAGTTCAAGGAGACCCTCGGGACGTAAGTGGGCGCCGGGGAGAAGAGGGTGGAGGTGGCCGCGGCGGCGGCTGCACCCGCGGGTCCTGCTGGCATCACCAAGGAGGCAGGAACCCGGCTCGTCGCCGCGGGCTCATTGTCGGGTTCCCGGCTCCGCAGAGCCCCCCGAGCGCCCCCCGCCGCGTGGTCTGAGCCCCTGGGCGGGGGAGGGGGAGCTCTGCGCTCTCGGGGATCAGCCCACGCGAGCGGGCGCCTTTGCACTTCCCCTGCCACCGCCGCCCTCCCCGCGCTCTCCCCACGCGTGACCGTGGGCCGAGCATGGTGGCTGTCGCGGCGGGGTGGCGGTGTGCATTTACTCACCGGGTGGATGGGCGCACGGTGTCGAAGGAGAGACGCGGTCACGAGAGACCATTCAGCCCTTGGTTATTCCCGTTTCAGCCCTGACATCATGCATTCGCGTGAAATCGACATCACGTACCCGCTGTGGGCAAGACTTCGGGCGGCTGGCGCGCGGGGATGGAAGGGAGGAATTTCGCAGTGTGCAGGGTCACGTGTGGGCAGAGCCTCACCTACCTGAGCAATTGTACATCGCAGGTCTGCCCAGCCGGTGTCCCCGTGGGAGGGTTCGTGAGTGTCGCGGTACAGGCGATTCTCTCCGGGACTGCATTTAGTCCGAGGCTGGTGGCTGCATCTCCAGACAGCAGAAATAACCCCAAGTCCCTGGTTATCGGCGGCGCCCGCTCCCAGCGTGTGCTGCTGCTCAGTTCAGCTGCGGTTCCCTTCCTGCCCAGGAGTTGGTTTTTGTTTTGTTTTGGAGCGCCTCAGAGAGGTGGAGGAGCTGGTGGTACTGAAAGAAGCAGGCACTGCTGAATGAGCCTGAAGTTCAAGTTGTCCCCCCTCCCCATACGACCAGCTCATCAGCACCTGCTATTACATGCATGCACACACGTGCGCCATGAAATGAACATTCTGCGGGGCGGGGGGGGGGGCAGGGACCTGTCCTTTAGACCAGGAAGAAAATGAGAAGGCGTTCCACGGATCAATCAGTTTGTTTCTGGTGTTCTTTCCTCCCCCCCCCCGCCCTCCCTGGCGGTTTTTGGGGGTTGGCTTGCTTTTCCAGAACCCCGTTGTCAAACCCTGATTGTCTTCTGCCCTCTGCCCAGGGTCTCCCGCAGTTGTTAGGCATTCCCCTCACCCCACCCCCACATCTGCAGTGGGTTCCCCAGAGAGAAGCTGTGAATGGCATTCCCAGGCAAGCCTCTGATTCCTAGGAAATCCTGCCTGGGAAGGACTGGGATAGGGTCTCTGGGCTCTGGCCCCTGTATTTCTGGGGAGGGCACCTGTGGGCACTGCCTTGCTCTCCTTGCCAAAATAATATCAGAAAGCACTTAGCTTTTTAGTAAGCAGGGGTTTCCAGCGTAAGGGGTTCCTTTTGGCCAAAACTTTTGAAAATCGTCACTGAGATGTATTCGGGTATGGGGTTGTGACTCTTGGGATGCTTTGGGTCACCAAGAAGAAGAAATTGTGACTTTTGCTTTGGCGTCCAGAGTCTCAGGATGAGGGGACTGGGGAGAGTGGAGTCCTACTGTGTGTGATTGTGTCTCTTTATGTGGCTTTTATCCACCTGGGCCCCTTTGCCTGCAGCCTCCCCCAGTGGATTCCTGCTCCCCAGAGCGCCCCTGCCTCATTGGCTGCAGCTCCGCAGTGGCCAGGCTGCTGAGGCTTGGTGAGCATGTCTCCACCGAGTGGCTTCTAGCGTGCTGCTTGGGGGTGACTGCGGGTAGCTTCTGCCTCTCCAAAGGATGGAGGTTTGCTTTACGGTGCCAGACTGAGCTCAGGCAGAATAGCTTCTTGGACTCTGGCCCCGTTCTGGTGAGCTTTAGGTACGGGATCTCTCTTAGGGTCCCCAAGGGTCGCCTTCTGTCTTGGAACTAATTGGTGGCAAATAAACTACCTATTTTAGTGCAGGGGTCCTAGAAGAGAGAAACAAAATAACCAAGATGTTTCTTACTCACTGACAGAATAGTAATTGTAATAATAGGTTACATGATACCAAATACCAGGCATTTCTTCTAGGTACCTTATATGTCTGGCCTCATTTGAATATCATGGCAGCCTTATGAGGGAGGTATTTGCTGATAGCCCCAACATGAGGTTGAGGCTGAGAAGTTAAGTGACCTGCCAGACAGCAGCTGGCTTTTAAGTGGTGGAGCTGATTGGCAAAATGAGCCAGAGAAAGTCTTGATTCTCCAAGTGGGCTTAAGCCACTTTGTAGATTTTGTGAAAAGCAGATCCTTAATGGTAATTTAACTTGGGCTGGGGATGTAGCTCAGTGGTAGAGCTCTTGCCTGGCATGCATGAGGTCCTACACTGATCCCCAGAACAGAAAAAAAAAATATCGACTTAACTTTAGCATTTGGAAAGGTAATTTTAATATGAATGTAAATAAAACATAGTTATGGGGTAACCTATTATCTCAGTATGTAAGAATTGCAAAGCTTTGGGATGGTCAACATCCTGGTCTCCTTGGATTTGTTAGAGGCAGTCCCAAGTTCAGGATGTCTGTTTCATGCTAGGCCAAGTCTAGGGGCCTTGGTCTGAGTCTTAGCATGCAGGTCACGTACTGTCCCTTCAGGGTGAGTTTTGAGTTCTGGCTTTTTTCTTGTTTGTAATGTCGTCTAGTGTGAGTCGAAGATATCAACCGTTGTAACTGGAGCCCTTTCCCAAAGACCTCTGCAGTTCTAGCTATGGGTTTGTCACACCCTTACCATGTCTCTAAGATCCTAAGACAGGGAAGCCCTGCAGGGAGCAAGGCTTCCAGTGTTAAAAAAGCTTCTAAAATAAAGCACTGCAAACCAGAAGGAATACTTTCCTTGCCAGACCTGTAATCTGATACTTGGCTGCTTCATCCAGGTGTCTTTCCTCGCTGGGAAGAACATTTTCTGTTGGACGTTGAGGGTCAAGCCATTTCGTCGTGTGGTTAGAGGGTTGCAGGAGAGAGTTGGGGCCCACTGGGATGGAAGATTGGCCCGGCCTGATGGAAAAAGAGGTAGAAGAAGCAAAGGGCCACGCAGGGAAAGGAGCCGGCTTTGTGGTTTGGGCCTGGCTGTCGCTGCACCTCTGAGTCAGGCCTCTTCAACCCACGGGCTCCTCCACTTGAGCCTCTTTTGAAAGGGAACCCCAGAACCGAACCATATCTCTGGATTAGAGGGTGAGACTTAATTACTGTTTATTAATCAACATGTTTTCAGATCCTTGGCACACCTCGAGAGCAAAGAAATGTTGTGTAATAGTAAATTAGGAACGGTAAACACTTTCGTTGGCGCCCTTACCGAGGCTGTTGGGGCCATCTCTTCTGCGGATTATCTTCCAGTGACTTTGGAAACAACAGAAACCTACTAGGTACCATTTGGAGAAGTGTATGGATGGGAGAAAGCTTCAGTCTGGTGTCTGGGAAGCAGCCTAGACTCGTGGAAGTCAACTCTTAATTGCCAGGCCGTGAGATGCACTGAACAGAGAAGGCCTTAATACTGGGCACTGCAGCATGACTTTGCCAACATGCCTCATTTCTCCTGGGGTATGAAGATGGGCATAACCTAGAAAATGTATCTCCACCTCTGCAGGCTATGGGTCCAAGCTTTTCATCTAGACCGACCTATTGAAGTTGAAGTCATTACTGTTTGTAGATGGCTAGGCCAGCATTGTGGAGGATCTGAGCCTGGGTCCTGGGTCCTGGGCCACTGAAGGGTTGTGTCGCCTGTGGGCTGGTTGCCCTTTGGCCCACATTACCTTCTCCCTGTCTCAGCTTCCTCATCACTAAAATTAAAGGGGGAGGCCTAGATGATTCTCAAGTGCCCTGCCAACCCTAAGATTTTGTGGCTCCCCTGTGCCAGGAAGGGCCTTGTGCTCGTTTCTCAGGTGACTTTCTTGGTGTGGCCAGGTGCAGCTCATTTGGGTTTGGAGGGACATTTTTTAAGACTGTGCACGTAGCAAGTGAAAGAGCTCAGAACCAGCTGCCTGATTCTGCGTCGCGTCAATGGGAGCGGGTCCTTTTTTCACTAAATGAATGTTCGCTGGCTGCTGCTGCTTTAGGAAGAGCTTATGTGGACACTTCTGCGGGGCAGGCACTGTCTTTTCTCACCGGTCTCATACTTACACCGCTTATTCTGAAACTGCTTCATAAATACTCCTGTTGGGCACCCACGTGATTGATTCCTCTAAAAGCCCAGATGGGAAACCCTCAACTTTTCCTTGCTGGAGTGTATGTGTGTGAGCTGAGGAGGAGAGAATGCAAAGCTCCTTGAGGTGGTTTGTATATTTGGCTGGCTGATTTAACAGTATTTATCCTGAGATTACTCAGGATTGTTGCATGTGCAAGGAGCATTCTGAAGAACATTACTAAGAGAAAAATAGGTTTCGACCCGAGGGTAAGCCAGCTGCAGCGTCAGCTCTCGTTACATTTCTTGATCTTCTGGTTTGGAGGCATGACATAAATTCATACCTTAGACAAGATCCCTGGAGCACCTGTTGTTTTCTAGGCACTGGGGACATTGCCTTGGACAAACAGTCAGAGATGCCTGCTCTCCTGGGACTCGAGTTCTGGCAGAGAGCCATAAAATAGAATCGATGAAGAAGTGGACAGTATTTTATAGCATATGTACTGGGGAGAAACTAAGTCAGGGGAAGCAGGTTTGCGAGGGTGGGGGGATGGTCAGGTGGGATAGACAGGGACGGCCTGGCTGAGAAGCTGACACTCTGAATTAAGAGCTGAAGGACCCGTGGGGATTTCTAGACTATCCCAGTGAGAGGAAATAGCAAGGGCAGGGGCCAGAGGCAGGGGCCTGCGTGGTGCTGTTGAGCCCCAGGGACTTCAAGGCCAGTGCAGCTGGAGCTGAGGGGGGCGAGGACTGAGGGAGCTGGGCTGGAGAGGAGGAGAGGAAGGAGAGGGGCAGAGCTGAGGAAGGGCCTTGTGGGCTCCAGTGAAGGCTTTGGCTCTTGCTGCAAGAGAAGTGGGAAAGAGCCGGGTATGGCGGTGTGCACCTGTAATCCCAGTATTTGGGAGACTGAGACAGGAGGATCTGGATTCCTGGCAAGCCGAAGCTACTTAGTGAGGCCCTCTGCAACTTAGTGATATCCTGTTTCAAAATAAAGAATAAAAAATAGGGCTGGGGGTGGAGCTCGGAGGTAGAATGCCTCTGGGTTCAATCCCCAGTACTGCAGAAAAATAAAAATAAATAAATAAAACAGATTGGGGATGTAGCTCTGAGGTAGAATGCCCCTGAGTTCAATCTTCAATATCAATATCAATATCAATATCAATATCAATATCAATATATATATTTGTTTTATTGTATTACTTTATTATAGCGGATATATTTTGTATTAAATTCATATTATATTAACTTATTTTTATGGTGCTGGGATTGAACCTAGGGGTGTTCTACCTCTGAGCCACACACTCAGCCCTGTTTTATTTGGAAACAAGGTCTCACTAAGTTGCTGAGGCTGGCCTCAAACCTGCACTCCTCCTGTCTTAGCCTTCCAAGTACTGGGATTACAGGTGCATGCCACCACACCCAGCTTATAGTATATTTTATGTATAATATATATATATATATATATATATATATATATATGAAATTAAAGTACCTACATATATAATAAAATAAAATAAAGAAATGGGGGACAACAGAGGGATGTGAGCAGAAGAGTAGTTTGCTGTGGCCGAGGTCTTCCTTCATATGAACCCTGGCGTTGCTGTGTTGCGAGCCAACTACCGGGGCTCCGGGGAAGCAGGGACCAGTTTGGAGGCTAGTGCTGTGATCCCAGGAGGGGCAGTGGTGGAACTGGAAGCAGCTGTGGAGTGACTGGATTCCAGACAGATGTTGCAGGTAGAGCTGTTAGGAACTTCTGGTGGATTGGACACTGGGTGAGGTTCCCCAAAGATCTGGGGTTGGGAGAACCAGTCCCTTTGGTGGTTGTGTTCTTTGTTTCCAAGGATCTTCTGAGCACCTGGTTTGTCTGCATGATGGGGCTGTCTGCACTCTGAGAGGCTCTGGAAGCAGTCTACAGGGCCAGCGCACACCCCGTGTCCCTGGGCGCCCCTGGAGAGGGGCTCCTGCATTTTAAGGTGCAGTTGTGGAAAGGACTTTTGTACCTCCTCTTATGTCACAGTGGGGAAGTCTGTGACAGGCTGGAAATTTAGTAGCAGGAAGAGCTGTAACTTTGTGTGAAAATGCCATTTTGCACTTTTAAATTACATCAGTAGGAAGAGCTAGATCACGTTGACAGATGGGACTCTAACCTGTAACTCCCACTTGACAGGGGAATGTGAAGGCCACACAGGCAGTGGACAGTAATACCCACGAGGGCTCTTGCTACCTCTCTCGGGCAGTATATTTTATATTGGGAGAGAAAAAGCCAAATGTTTATCTTTTTTTTAAAACCTGGTGGTATTGGGGATTGAATCCAGGAGCATTCTACCTCTGAGCTACATCCCCAGCCCTATTTTATTCTTTATTTTGAAACAGAGTCTCACTAAGTTGCAGAGGTCCCCTTCCATCCTCCTGTCTCAGCCTCCCACGTACAGAGATTATAAGGCGTGCACCACCATACCCGGCTCCAAATGTTTTCCTTGACTGGGAAAAGATACCCAACCGCAGTGTCCTTTTTTATCCAATACAGTGGGGTCTGGGAAATGGGGCTCGGGGTTGAGCCTGTCCCTGGAGAGACTGACGAGGGCAGCCTGGGTCTCGAGTACCGACTTCTGGTTGAGGTGTGACAGATCGGTGGGCAGTCGTTAGGCTCGCCTGGTGCCAGGCGGACATTGTGTTGTCTCAGGGGAGGATTTTGGGGGTTAATTGTTGAGTTCTTCTTTGGCTGGGTCTCCATAAATCCGTTTAATCTTTCCTTTCCCCAAATAAATCTCTGTAAATCCCCTTCAATCGCTCTCCTCCTGCTTCTCGTCTCTCCTCTGGGAGAGCTTAGGCCCTGGTCCAGCTGGGAATGGTCACATTATCGGTCAACTTGTCCAAGGATGGGAGGCTCAGGCCTCTTGTCTTCAGTCCTTGTGGCATTTCAGATCTCAAGGGAATCTTGTCAGGGAGTCTACTGAGGAGCCGCTTCTTTAGAACTTTTTATAGGTGGTCCACACAAGTGCCCCAGTCAGTCGACCCAGGTTGGTTGGTTTCTTTCTTTCTTTCTCTTTTTGTACTGGGACTTGAACCCAGGGACATTCTGAACTCCAAGCTAGAGCTACATCCCCCAACCCTTTTTATTTTGAAACAGGGTCTCAGTAGGTTGCCAGGAGTCTCTCTACTGCGTTGCCGAGGCTGTCCTTGATTTCTTTTCTGACTCAGTGTGGCCAGTCCAGTGCTTATGTAGTTAAACCAGGAGAACAGGCAGACTTTGGAAGAGATGCCAGTGCCATTTTCCCCCCAGTCTGGGTTGGTTTGTTCCTTGACTTTCTGTGATGTGGGAGATCACTTTTTTTTTTTTTTCAGGCTAGTAGATCCCACATTATCATCGTCGTCGTCATCATCATCATTGTTTTGGTACTGGGGATCAAACCCAGGGGCATCCTACCTCTGAGCTACACCTTTAGCCCTTTTTATTTTTTGAAATAGGGTCTCGATAAGTTGCTGAGGGTCTCTCTAAGTTGCTGAGACTGGCCTTGAACCTATCTCTTGTCTTAGCCTCCTAAGTACTGAGATGGCAGACATGTGCCATTGTGCCTGGCACACTTATTTATTTATTTATTTAATGGTACTGGGGATTAAACTCAGGGGCATTCTACCTCCGAGCTATACCCCCAGCCCTATTTTTTATTCTTTATTTTGAAACAGGGTCTCACTAAGTTGCAGAGTGCCTCACTAGGTAGCTGAGGCTGGCCGCGAACCCGGATCCTCCGGTTTCAGCCTCCCAAATGCTGAATTACAAGCGTGCACCACCATCCCCAGCCCCACTTTGTTATTTTTTTAAAGGTCTGTCTTACAATGTTTGGATCATTCAGGCTTCAGTGAGAGCCAGGGCAACCTCCAGTTGAACATGCAGGTCAAATCCTTTCTGTGGCAGACTGCGTGCATTCCACGTCTTCAGCTACTAGCTGTGTCTCTTGTGTTGTTTTTCCTTGTATTGTAGTGAGACTCAGAAATGCAAGGATTCTGTCTCTTGGTTTTACACTGAACTTTGAGGCTAAGCCTTTAAGACAGTCTATTTGCTGAGGCCAGGTAGGGAGGCAATGGAACAGATTGGAATGCTGGGTCTGGCACAGCGGATCATGGCTGTGTACCTCTAGATAGCTCCTTGATCTTTCTGAGCTAAGGCGGAGCTAGAAGTTGCAGCCTTCCGGGGTTGCTGTAAGGGTTTAGAGATGTATAGCAGGTACCTGGCGTGTAATTGGGATTGAATAAACACTAACTGTCATCAAGCTGTAGTTGACTACCCAAGAATATCCAGGGCTGGTACCGATGGGGTAGGTAGAACGTGTTGGTGTCTCTTGGAAATTGATATTTGGAAGCTCTTGTTGCCAATATACAGGGTGATGCAAATTTGACCTCTCAGAAAATTAACTGAAGCAACCGTACACAAGTCTTCCTCCAGGCAGGGAGGAACAGTCGCTGCTGTTCTTCACAGTACGGCGAGGATCGCAGCACTTCGGCTGGGAGGTTGCCTGGAACGGCCGCAGAGCTGGCTGGACACTCTGCTTCCTGGCTGCGTGGCTGGGGGCCAATTATTTTATCATTCTTGAATTTTTTGTGTGTGTCGTGCTAGGGATTGAACCCAGGGGCATTCTGCCTTCTCAGCTCCCCCCCCCCCAGCCCAATTTTATATATCTATTTTTATTTCGAAACTAAGTGACTAAAGGCCTTGTTAAGTTGCTGAGGCTGGCTGAGAACCCGAGATCCTCTGGTCTCAGCCTCTCAAGTACTGGGATTACAGGCGTGCACCACCACACCTGGCTCCGTTGTTTTACCGTTCTGAGCCCCCCATGTCCTCATCTGTAAAGCAGGCGACACTAGGATCTAATAACGTAAGGGTTGCGATGGAGGTGAAATGAGGGCGCACGAGAGCCTCTTAGAACAGGGTCTGGCATGTGAGGCCGCGCTCAGTAAAGGCCAGTCCTCTCTCTCTAGTCCCTGCTGCTCAGTGGCCGTTTGCACAGATTGGAAGATACTGGAGCCCTTCAACATGCCCTCACATTAACCAGGAGACTCAGCCCGCAGCGTCCTCTGGGCCAGCTCCTGTGCCGGAGTGACCTACTTTGCCACACATCCCAGGCTCATCCCTTCCTCTGGTTAGCTCATCAGCTTTGTCTCCCTGTTGATGTGTTTGGAAAACCTGCGCCCCTCGCCATCGGCGGGTGCGGTCTTCCCTCTGCACGCAGGTCCTGAGCAGCGGTGGCCCTTTAGCTTCAGCCTGCTTCTCTTTCACAATTGCTTCAGCGTTTCTGCTTTGTTACTTTGTGAACACACTATTTTGATTTGATGGCTCCAGTCACTCACAGTGTCTTTCTGTCACGGAATTGTGGAGTTTAAAATCTCGGTGGACTGAATTTATTTCGATGTTTGAGTGTTTTGGAATGGCAGTGTGCACACATATACCACGGAAGCACATGTAGCAATTTGTTTGAAACTCTCCTGGGGGCCAAGCATGGTGGGGTACACCTGTAATCCCAATTCTTGGGAGGCTGAGACAGGAGGCTCAGCCTCAGCAACTTGGCAAGACCCTATTTCAAAATAAAAATTAAAATAGGGCTGGAGGTGTAGCTCAGAGGTGGAAGAGCCCTGGGTTCTACCTAGTCCCCAGTCCCCAAAACGACAAAACAAAACAATACAAAAACTCTCCTGGGGCTGAGGGAGTACCTCGGGACAGTGTTTTCCT
>PVLC010035164.1:0-16494 GCA_004027655.1 Graphiurus murinus | reverse complement strand
GGGCGTGGTGGCGCACGCTTGTAATCCCAGCATTCGGGAGGCTGAGACCGGAGGATCCGGGTTCGCGGCCAGCCTCAGCTACCTAGTGAGGCACTCCGCAACTTAGTGAGACTCGGTTTCAAAATAAAGAATAAAAAATAGGGCTGGGGGTGTAGCTCGGAGGTAGAATGCCCCTGAGTTCAATCCCCAGTACCGCAAAGAAAAAAAAAAATAAATAAAAAAAAATAAAATGTGTGATCTGTATTTACTTGTTCTATTTCGTGTGTGTGTGTGTGTGTGTGTGTGTGTGTGTGTGTGTGTGTGTACAGGGTATGTTATTAGGAATAAAACCCAGGAGTCTTCTACCGATAAGCTATATATCCCCAGCCCTATTAGGGATTGAACCCAGGACATCCTATCTCTGATCTATTTATTCCCAGCCCTTCTTTAAGTTTTTGTTTTGAAACAGGGTCTCCCGAGATTGCTGAGAGTCTCACTATGCTGCTGAGGCTGACCTCAAACCTGCAATTCTCCTGTCTCAGCCTCCCAAGTACTGGGATTGCAGGCATGTGCCATTATGCCCAGCTTACTTGTTCTGTTTCTTTACTACACACGTTTTGATTTCCAACCTTACCATTCTGAGAAAAGTGCTCTATCAAGTAAGTTGGAACACAAGACTGGATGCAACAGAATTCATTCAGGGTTCACTCTCAGGATACAAAGTTCAGCCTCCTGGCCAGGACCAGGGAGTGGGACAGAATTGCTTCTAAGATGGCTCCCCAAAGCCTGGAAAAGTGATGACACATGAAGAGTGAGGCTGAGATACCCACATTTCTATGTCAGAGAGTAAAGGGTAGAGTGGCATACTGAAATATGTCACAGTAGGCCAGAACGCCCACCAGGGGATTAGGCCCACAGGTGGTTCAGAGGAACTACATTCATCAAGGCCGACCGGCGAGGGCCACCAGTGCCACTAAGGAGTTCCCTGGTGCTTTTTCCGTAGGAGGGACTTAGCAGATGGAAGGAGTCGCCATCCTGCAACTTGGCTCTCCGATAGCAATGGGGATTCTAGGACCCTGGAGCAGCAACAGGTGACAGCACTTAACAGCAAAAGCTGGAGGTTTGTCATGACAAGGTCAGAGTGGCAGCCACGGGAACCCACGTCTGTAACGGATGGTGGAGATTGTGAACAGAATGGAGTTTCCTTAGAAGCAATGTAGATGGGTAGCCAATAAAGTATTGTTTAATACGTACGACCCGAAAAGAACAAGAACAAATAAGCAATAAGGAGAGCAGTCAGTTGCCTGACACAAAGTCACCATTCCTTACCCAGTTTCCATACCTGACCTCATGATGACTCAGAACCCTCTGAGTTTCGGGCGTGGCCGATGGAGAAGGTCCTAGGACACGATGGCAGCAATGCACTGTAAAGGTTCTCTCAACCCTCGCTCCAAAGACCAATAGCATTTACTGGAATGATGAACCTCTGGGGAAAGAGGAATGCCTAGACATTTTGGTGACAGTTGGGCACAGGGTCAGGGGTCACTTGACCCCTGGGGGCAAATGGAGTCTTGACTAAGGTCCAGCTTATATTGGCTTCCTCACTGTCACTTTCTTAATCCTCAAATACACAGTTGAGGTTGACATATGTTTTGATCAGATAGAGTGTGGGCCCTGAAGAGGTCAAGGTTGATACTGAAGTCATGAGGGTTGTAATTTCATCAGTCGATGAATCCACAATGGGTTTATCTGGGAGGTGGCCTGGGCTGGTAGGTCATGGCTGGAGAAGGTAGGTTCCTTGGGGTGCGACCTGGGGGATTACATCTGGTCCCTGATCCCCTGGCTACGGCCTCTGAGGTATAAGGAACAAACCCTTGCACTCTCTCTCTCTCTGCTTCTTGCCACCATGCTTTGAGCTTCAGACCCCAACCTCACATGGACGGAACCCAGAATCTCCAAGAAACTGTAAGCAAATAAATCTTCCTGCCCCTAAGTGGCGTGGTCAGGCTTTTTGGATTACAGTAGTGAGAAGGTCGACTGAGACGACCTCCTTGGAAGTGGGCAGACCCTTGTGTCCATTCTGGTCCCGTATGTGCGAGCTATTGTAACAGAAGTCTAAGTAGAAGCATTTGAAGTTGCCCCCTGTCTTCTCAGCCAGCCTGGGGCTGTGGCAGAGATTGCCCACTGTTAAGTATCTGAAAGATGAAGCAGCATGGTTATTATCAGATCTCCACTTGACTTGCCAGTGCGGAGCATGCAGCAGATGGGTGGATCCTAAAGGATGACCACAGACTATTGTGAGGAAGCAGTGGCCCTGGTCACCACTGGGCTTGGTGTAGCATCTTTGCCAGAGAAAAGCAGCCTAAAGTCTGTGGCTTATGGCCATGGATTTGGGGAATGTATTCTTTTCTACCCCAAATCAGGAAATAGTTCATATTCACTTGGAATGGATAACAAATATTTATACTTTTGCCACAGAGATATGTCCACCCATCCATCCTCTATCATGATACAATCCAAAGAGAACCAGCGGCTCACACCTGTAAATCTCAGTTACTTGGGAGGCTGAGTCAGGAGGATTGCAGGCTCAAGGCTAGCCTCAGCAACTTAGCAAGACCCTGTTTAAAAATAAAAAAATAAACTGGGCATGGTGGTGCATGCCTGTAATCTCAGTTACTGGGGAGGCTCAGACAGGAGGATTGCAGGTTTGAGGATAGCCTCAGCAAATAGTGAGACCCTTATCAACCTAGTGAGACCCTGTTTCAAAATAAAACAGGCATAGCTCGGAGGTAGAATGCCCCTGGTCTCAACCCCCAGTACCAAATAAATAAATAAATAAATAATAAAAGTAGGGCTAGAGGTATATCTCAGAGGTAGAATGCCCCTGAGTTCAACAACACACACACACACACACACACACACACACACACACACACACACTCACATTCACAAAACGTAAGTATTCTTTCAGGAGCTAAATCCTATAAAAATTCCTGCTACTTTATTTAAAATGTTAGAAATCCAATAATTATCAGCATGCTCGGTTAAATCCTCCAAAGTAAAAGCCACATTGCTGCATCTCAGATCCCTTACTGGAAAGAAGGAAGCACACAGTCTATTAGGAATCTTTAGGTCCTTGGGGAAACCCGTTCCACACTGAAGAATACCACTGCTGCCTATAGACTGGTGTCAGCCCATTTTCTGTTGCTATAACAAAATACCCGAGATCAAGTAATTTGTAAAAATAGAAGCTTATTTGGCACACAGTTCTGGAGGCTCGTGAGTCCAAGAGCATAGTGCTGGCATGGGCCAAGATGAAGATAGCTACTGCTACTTCTGGAGGTTCTGTCTGCCGCCATAAAGACCAATGCTAAGCTTTCTTCCTCGCGGAGACCAACAGGCTACTTGGTGATCTACAGGCTGCACTGGGCTGGCTGCTGTCACACAAATAGATACTTAGTGTGGATATGGGGGTGACTTTTCTATCTTCAGGGCATCAGCAGCACTACTATCAGGGGGCTTAAAAATAAATATAAATGTGTGATTATAAGGAATACGCTTGCAATTCTAGTAGTTGGGAGGCTGAGACCAGAGGATCACAGGTTCACAGCCAGTCTCAGCTACTTAGTGAGTCCCTCTTCAACTTAGTGAGACCTTGTTTCAAAATAAAGAATAACAAATAGGACTGGGGGTATAGCTCAGAGGTAGAATGCCCCTGGGTTCAATCTCCAGTATTGTAAAAAAAGAAAAAAGAAGGAAAACAAAAAAAAAGCTGATCCAGCTA
Organism: Graphiurus murinus; assembly: GCA_004027655.1. Lineage (NCBI taxonomy): Eukaryota > Metazoa > Chordata > Mammalia > Rodentia > Gliridae > Graphiurus > Graphiurus murinus. The sequence goes on along the minus strand of PVLC010035164.1, from coordinate 12,731 downwards.
TGGGGAGCAAAAAGATTTATATAAAAAGCATAAAGACCTGAGGAGCTAAGATGGCTACTAAGTGCCTGTTGTTCTGCCCTGAGGATAGTAAACTTGTAACTTCCCTAAAATCAAGTGCTTCAAGGTTTTCGACCCACGCCTTTGTTTTCCCCCATTTAGGTAAGATGTAAATAACGAATGTCTCTCCAAAACCTGATTGATTCTGCGCCATCTAAGTTTTGGTAGGGTATTCAAGGTCAGCCCTCAGTATTTATGTCACAAAGGTTGCTCAATAAAGTTGAACATTTGTTCCCCTTGCAAGGTGTGTGTGTCTGTCTGTCTTTTCTGTTTAAGCTTCCAGTGCGGACTGCAGAATGGGGAAACTGAGGCAGCGGCTGGCCTGCTCCATCCAGCTGGGCATGGTGGTGTGCGCCTGTAATTTCAGTACTTGGGAGTCTGAGGCAAGAGGACCACAGGTTAGAAGACATCCTCAACAACTTAGTGAGGCTCTCATCAAGTTAGGAAGACCCTGTTTCCAAAAGGACTAGGGGTGTAGCCTGGAGGTAGAATGCCCTCAGGTTCAATCCCCAGTACCGCCTGCCCCCCAAAAAAGCCTGATCCAAAGACCGTAATCTCAGCTGGGCGTGGTGGCGAATGCTTGTAATCCCAGTACTTGGGAGGCTGAGATAGGAGGATCCAGGTTCGCGGCCAGCCTCAGCTACTTAGTGAGGCCCTCTGCAACTTCATGAAACCCTGTTTCAAAATAAAGAATAAAAAATGGGGCTGGGGGTATAGCTCGGAGGTAGAATGCCCCTGGGTTCAATCTCCAGTTCCGCAAACAAACAAACAAGACAGGAATGTCACATAACATAGCATCTGACGGGCACCTCTCCTGGCATAGGAAGTGGAGGCGGTGAGCATGAGATCCACTGGTCATGTTATGGGGTACGACGAACCCCAAATCCATAGGTTCTTGGTATCGTGGAGAAAAGAATTTCAACACATACCAGTCAAAAACATCTGGCAGGATTTATTAAAATTTAAGGGAAAACTGGGAGAAAGGGATACAAGGGAAGGGGAATGGAAAGGGAATAGGTCACCTGGACAAGTCCAAGTGCATGTCTCCAGAGGGAAGGGAGAAGGGGGAAATCCCCGGTTACCCGGACAGGTTGAAGGTCAGGTCCCAAGCAGAAGGGGCGAACCAAGGGCGGTGCAGAGAGATATAAGAGAGGGTGGGGTCCTCTTTTTCAGCCCCTCTCTCTCAGGTTTCAGGTGGGCAATAGGTGGGCTCCTCAGGTGGGGCTGGTCACAGAAAAGTTGGCTCCTCCTCTTTTCAGGTTCCAGGATTCAGGTGGGCTTTAGGTGGGGGCTGGGCTTTTTCGGAGTTTGGCGGTGAAAGAGACAAAACTTCCAAGGGGTGGAGTTGGCTTAACCTCCCATCCTTTCTCTATCTAGCCTACCTCATCAGTCACGCCACACTTCACCAGACAGAAGCCACTGGAGAGATAAAGCATTGAAATGGAAATGGTCAGGTAAAGATGCGGCTGAAGTGGAGCCGGGCGGTGACCCGCTACAATGTCGACACCCTCCACGACACGATGGCACAGAATCACATAGTACTCTAGTATGTGTCTCCAACAAAAAGAAGAGGCGGAGCCGGGCACAGTGGCTCACGCTTGTAATCCCAGTACTTGGGAGGCTGAGGCAGGAGAGCCACAGGTTCATGGCCAGCCTCGGCTACTTAGTGAGGCCTTCTGCAAATTTGTGAGACCCTGTTTCAAAATAAAGAATAAAAAAATGGGGCTGAGGGTATAGCTCAGAGGTAGAATGCCCCTGGGTTCCATCCCCAGTACCACACACAGAAGAAGAAGAAGAAGAAGAAGAAGAAGAAGAAGAAGAAGAAGAAGAAGAAGAAGAAGAAGAAAGGAAGGAAGAATAGATCTGGAAAGAATGCCTGGGAGGACCAGCATCGCACTCCACAGTCCTGGACTCTGCAGAGTGAGAGTCCTGGTCCCCCAGAGGCATAACACTTGCTCAGAGACACAGCAAAGGGTAAAGATCCTACTGGACAAGTGAATGCTGTGACCAGGTACTTGGGTCTCCTAATGACCATGAAGGAGGGCCCAGTCACTGGCCTAACGAGCTTCATTTTGTACCTGTCTGACTCCATCTGCCTCTTTTATCCCCCCCACCCCCCACTTCTGGGCTATTCTCTTCTGCAGTTACCTTGATTGCCAGGAACAACGGGTCTCATGGATAAGTATCTTCATGACAACAGACAGAAATTACTCCAAGCAACAGTAGCCTTTGGCAGCCTTGCAGCACAGATCGCCCTGTGATGAGATTGCCCTCCTCCTCTGCAAGAGCAGAATCATCTCACAGTGAGAACCAAAGCGCCCCTCCCCCACCCAGGGGTGGTGTCTCTCCTGGAGCTTCACAGAACAAGTCCTGAGAGAATGATCAACCAGACCATGGACTGACCAAGATTACATACCTACTCTGCCAGCTACCCACCACCCCCTACCTAGCCATGTGAGCCCCCAACCCTTTTCTAGAAAGTGTCAAAGATGCTGTCAGTACCTTGAAGACAGATCTTACTGCTTCTTTATTCTTTATTTGTTATTTTTTGGTACTGAGGATTGAACTCAGAGACATTCTACCTCTGAGCTACATCCTCAGACCTATTTTTATTTTGAAACAGGGTCTTGTTAGGTTGATGAGAGTCTCACTACCTGCTGAGGCCAGCTTCTTTATCTATGACCTCTCTCTCTCTCTCTCTCTTTCTCTCTCTCTCTCTCTCTCTCTCTCTCTCTCTCTCTCTCTCTCTCTCTTTTGGTACTGGGGATTGAACCCAGAGGCATTCTACCTCCAAGTTACACCCCCAGCCCTATTTTTTATTCTTTATTTTGAAACAGGGTCTCACTAAGTTGTGGAGGGCCTCACTAAGTTGCTGAGGCTGGCCGTGATCCCAGATCCTCCTGTCTCAGCCTCCCAAGTACTGGGATTACAAACGTGCGCCACCATGCCTGGCTGGCCACTCTCATTTGAGCACCTTTTCTGCTTTTCACCATGACTCATCTCTTTGGTTGCCATATTAGCATGGGTGCCTCAGCCTGTTGAGATTTCCGGAGCAGAAGCCTTCACCCTCTAACTCTGGTGATAGAGACTAACAGGTAAGGAAAGGAATGGCCATCCCGGGAGAGGCGACCTACCCTCGTCGGCTAAAGGAGGCAGAGCTGCTGTTATGCAGTGGGGGCACGGCGGTACATCTCTGGGACTCCAGTGACCTCTTTGGGTGTGTCTTGGTCCTCCTTTGTTCAAGCCAAGACAAGCCGAGAGCAGCAGCCCTGGCTGGAGAATGCGCTCACAGTCCTTAGGAATGAGGGTTGGGCACTCAGTCTGGTGAGATGTTGAGAACTGCTGAGGCCGTGGCCCAGGGTGAGGGGAATTAGAATAGACGGAGGTGGAGGGATGCGATGAGGACCCGTTGTGGCCTCAGGACCAGTTGCGGTGACAGGGGCCATAGCTCATTCCATTAGCTGCCCCCTTCTAGGTTTCCTTGCAGGAAGAGCTGTTCCTAAATACAGAGGGCAAGGGGAGAGCCACACGGTGCAGAGGATAGATTAGAGCTGACACTATTGCCACTCAGGTCCTCCTTCAGCCAGGGCTTGCTGCCCAGCTTCCCATTTTTTTATTTTGAAAAGGTCTCGCACATCAAAGTCAATCACTAAACTGACCAGGAGATAGGGGGAGGGTGGGTGGGAATTGGGGAAGGGTTAATGAGAAATATGTGCATGGATGTCTTTACCTGTACTAGCTTGTACCCAACAAAAATGTGTAATTAACCCTGTTGTACCCAAGAAATGTATAAAATTCCATGCTAAAAAATTAAAAAAAAAAAAAAAAAGAAAAGGTCTCGCCAGGTTGCTGAGGCTGGCCTCCAACCTGCGGTTCTCCTGCCTCAGCATCCCAAGCACTATTCCTCATCCTTTTTACATTTTTATTTTGAGGCAGAGTCTTGCAAACTTGCCATCCTCCTGCCTCAGCCTCTTGAGCAGCTGGGATTACATCTTCTCCAACACATGCCCCTTCAAAGGCAAGGACTGCTTCTTAGACTTTTGCACATTACAAATGACTAATTCATGTAAGAGTCATAAAGAAGATAGTCAGTAAACACGTCGAGCTTAATTAATTTGAAATAAAAGGCTGCTGGGAACCTGTCAGACCACAAACAAGTCCAAGTGGATTAAAAGACAACTATAGAAGCAACAGCCAGAGGCAACAAGAAGTCAGATGATTCCTCGTAGGCCCAGGTTTGGCTGGTTTTTATACCAAAGTCCTCTATTCCTGAGACACACCATTCCCCTACCATGAATTACCATACTGAGAACTCCCAATAATCTTTCTGAAGAATTTCTCATTTGGCCACAGGGCTTTATCATTTTTTTTTTTTTTTTTTTTTTTTTTTTTTTGCGGTACTGGGGATTGAACTCGGGGGCATTCTACCTCCGAACTATACCCCCAGCCCTATTTTTTATTCTTTTTATTTTGAAACCGAGTCTCACTAAGTTGCAGAGTGCCTCACTAGGTAGCTGAGGCTGGCCGCGAACCCGGATCCTCCGGTCTCAGCCTCCCGAATGCTGGGATTACAAGCGTGCGCCACCACGCCCGGCTTTATTTTTTATTCTTTATTTTGAAACCAGGTCTCGCTAAGTTGCGGAGTGCCTCACTAGGTAGCTGAGGCTAGCCGTGAACCCGGATCCTCCGGTCTCAGCCTCCCGAATGCTGGGATTACAAGCGTGCACCACGCCCGGCTAGGGCTTTATCATTTTAAAGAAAGGTTTGTTACTGCCCGCACACTGGTAATCCCAGTTCTTGGGAGGCTGAGACAGGAGTATCAAAGGTTTGAGGTCAGCCTCAGCTACTTAGCAAGGCCCTCTGCAACTTAGTGAGACCCTGTTTCCAAATAAAGAATTAAAAATAAGGCTGGAAGTGTAGTTTAGAGGTAGAATGCCCCTGGGTTCAATCCCCAGTAACGACAACAAAATATTTTTTTCCTATGTGATCAGTGACCCAATTTATTTTATTTTGGGGTGTCAGGATAAAAAACATTTCCCCTTTTCCAATTTGGGTCCAGTGTTTGCGGGTCTAGAAATGAGCTGAGAATAAGCAGATTAACAGGAGAGGAAAGGCCATGCTCGTTCACATGGGCACTCAGGAGCTTCCAGTTGGTGAAAACTCAGAGAGGACTCTGAAGTAAAGATTCTTGTATTTCAATTCAACAGAAGGATGAGGTTTTTAGGGTTTCAATAGTTGTTGTTGTTGTTTTTGCAGTACTAGGGATAGAACCCAGGGTCATTCTACCTCCGAGCTACACCCCCAGCCCTATTTTTAATTCTTTACTTGGAAACAGGATCTCACTAGCTGCAGAGGGCCTCACTAAATAGCTGAAGTTGGCCGAGAACCTGCAATCCTCTTGTCTTAGCCTCCCAAGTACTGGGATTACAAGTGTGGGCCACCACACTCAGCAGGGTTTTTTTTTTTTTTGGTGGTAGTGGTACTGGGGTGTTCTGAACAGATCCTGGAAACAATCAAACCCTCTTTTTAGTCATTTGAAGAAAGTTTATTGCAACATGATCAAGGCAGTTTCTTTATTCATTAATATAGCATCCCAGGTGTAATTGCTAGAGCTGAGAGAGGGGAAATGGGCAGGAGGAGACTGGGAAGTTGAGGCTGGTACAGAGCTCTGTGCACTTCAGGCCAGGACCATGGCAGGAGGAAGCCCCTAGGGAACCTTAACAGGGAAGGTGACAGCTACCCAGAGGCTGCCAGCAGAGTCAGCATTGACCTCTAGCTGTAGAGGCCAGGCTCCAGGGTGGAGGAAGTTGAGGTTTTAGTCTTGGGGTGCTGATGTTAAAGCCCTCAGGTTGTTAGTTAGGTGGTTGTCAGGATGTATCCTGCTTATGGCTTGTGTTATTGTGCATGGAGCCTGGGTGTGGTTTTGGTTCACACTTCCGGGGCCTAGTTTTCCTTCTGCGTTAGTGCAGCCATTTTCTATGTGCTCTGTACACAGGGACTGAACCCAGGGGTGTTCTACCTCTGAACCATTTATTTATTTATTTACTATGGTTTTTTTTTTTTGTGGCAGTGGGGATTGAACCCAGGGGCATTCTACCTCCAAGCAACACCCCTAGCCCTATTTTATTTTTATTTTGAAACAGGGTCTCGCTAGGTTGATGAGAGTCTCACTACTTGCTGAGACTGTGATCCTTCTGTTTCAGCCTCTCAAGTACTGCAGGGAATATTACAGGTGTGCGCCGCCATGCCCAGCTTTTATTTTTATTTGGAAACAGGGTCTCACTAAGTTGATGAGAGCTTCACTACTTGCTGAGGCTGTCCTCAAACCTGTAGTCCTCCTTTCTCAACCTTCCAAGTACTGGGATTACAAGCATGTACCACCATGCTCAGCTTTATTTATTTTTTAAATTTTGAAACAGGTTCTCCCTAAGTTAAACTGCTGAGGCTGGCCCTGAACTGGCAATCTTTCTATTTCAACCTCCCAAATACTGGGATTATAGGCCTTCTTCCCTGGGCCACTTCATTGAGCTTTTCCACCCCTCCTTGGTACTAGGGATTGAACCCAGGGGCATTCTTCTTCCGAGCTATACCCCTAGCCTGATTTTATTTTTTATTTTGAAACAGCATCTTGCTATATAAAACTGGCCTTGAATCTTTTTTGATCCTCTGGTCTCTTTTGATGCAAATGGAAAGAGCCAGGTTCCAGAGTGCTCCTGTCTGTCTGTCTGTCTGTCTGTCTGTCTGTCTGTCTGTCTCTCTCTCTCTCTCTCTCTCTGTGTCTCTCTCTCTTTCTCCTGAATATTCAGGAGAATCCCTTTAGGGGGTTAATGGTGCTGACACTCAGCTTGAGTCAGATACATTTAGATAAGAATTATTTCTGCATCTCCTGCACCCTTAAAAATAATCTGTAACAGCTGAGCGTGGTGGTGCACACTTGTAATCCCAGCACTTGGGAGGCTGAGACAGGAGGATCCAGGTTCGCCGCCAGCCTCAGCTACCTAGTGAGGCACTCTGCAACTTAGTGAGACCCTGTTTCAAAATAAAGAATATAAGGTAGTAGAATGCCCCTGAGTTCAATCCCCAGTACTGCAAAAAAAAAAAAAAAAAAAATCTGTAACAAGTCCGGTTTTTAAATCTCTGGACATGTGCCTTCCTGTGACTTCTTTTTTTTTTAACAGTTTTTTTATTTTTATTTTTATTTTTATTTTTATTTTTTTGCGGTACTGGGGATTGAACTCAGAGGCATTCTACCTCCGAGCTATACCCCCAGCCCTATTTTTTATTCTTTATTTTGAAACCGAGTCTCACTAAGTTGCAGAGTGCCTCACTAGGTAGCTGAGGCTGGCCGCGAACCCGGATCCTCCTGTCTCAGCCTCCCAAGTGCTGGGATTACAAGTGTGCACCACCACGCCCGGCTTCCTGTGACTTCTTGATATCAGGGTTTAATCAGTGGTTTAATCAGAGTGCCCCCAAATCTCAATTTTTTTTAATTTTAATGCACGTCACTTGAAATTTTGCAGTTAGTAATGTATTAACTATGGAACGTAATATTGTTGTTAGAATTAGGTAATTCCTTGGATCTTCGACTAGTTAGTTTTTCTAAAAAACTGATCTGAGCTTCTTTTGCCTTAAAATATTTCTACATGTGCCTTTCACTTAGGTTTGCCCTTGAACTATTCTGGATTGTGATTACAAAGTGTAATTTTTCTTGGTCATGAATGCCACTACAAGTCTGAAAATATTAAAGGACTGACTTTCCATCTGGTAAAGGAACAATAATCAAGGATAAATTTTATGTAAACTTGGTATCACTGTGTTCACAAATCGACCTTTTTTGGGGGGGGGGCAATTGCATTTCCCTCTTTTTGATACCCTGTGGAATGAAGCACAGTTTTTATTAAATTTTCTAAATGTTAAAAAAGTGCTGGCAATTCTAGGCAGACCAAAATGGGTCAAAAGTGGCTCTTCATGAGAAGACAAAGACAAAGGAAAAAAAAAAAGGAGAAGTAATTATCAGTGTTTTTCAAGGCTCAGTGGTGTGGGGGAAAGCGCACTCGGTCCTAGAGCTGGTACATCACGATCAGGAGCCCCCGGGGCCAGATTTTGGGAACCTCGGCGGCATCCGGGCTCCGCTGGATGGCACGGCATGTTTGCCCAAGTCCCTGCTCCGTAGAGAGTGAGGCTAATACTATCTAAGTCGTGGAGCGGTGGTGACGATTCGTTTACCCCGGGAGGATGAGCTCGGAGGAAGCGCCCTGGAGGGTCATCTCTTTCCGGGGATGGGTGGGGCGGAGGAGGCCAGTGGGTCCCCAGGACGCGTCACTCACTCGCTTCTGGGGCTGGCTTATAAAACCCCCACCTGCGCCCCGAGATCACTTTTACTTCCTCTTCTTTCCGCGGGAGCCTGGCGGGGCCCGGCAGGGAGAGCCCAGATTGGCGTCCAGCCTAGGACCGAGACCCCGGGCGGAGCCGCGGCGCCCCAGATCTGCGCGCCAACGTTGGCTCGCTCGCCCGGGACCCGCTCGCCCTGCATCCCGCGGGCTCCCGGCTCGACGGCGATCCTTCGGTTCCCGTGACCCAAGGGTTGCGCGAGTAGGAAACCGAAACCACTGGGGTCGGTAAACAGCACCGCCCGGGCCCGCCCCTAGAAACACTTGTAAGTTTCGGTTTTCCCCCAGAGCCCAGAGCCGCGGCCCGGCCAGAGACCCGGCGAGCGCGCGCCATGGCGGACCCCGAGGTGTGCTGCTTCATCACCAAAATCCTGTGCGCCCACGGCGGCCGCCTGCGGCTGGAAGAGCTGCTCGGCCAGATCGTACTCTCCGAGGCGCAGCTGCTCGAGGTGCTGCTGGCGGCCGGGCCCGACCGCTTCGTGGTGTTGGAGACCGGCAGCAGGGACGGGGTCACCCGCTCGGTGGTGGCCACCACTCGAGCCCGGGTCTGCCGTCGCAAGTACTGCTCGAAAGTCTGCGAAAACTTGCATCTTTGCAAGCTCAACCTGCTGGGCCGGTGCCGCTATACGCAGTCGGATAGGTGAGCGCGCCCGGAGGGAGGGAGGGAAGGAAGGGAAGGGAGGCCGGGACCCCACTCGCAAGGTCTCTTCCTCCCGCGCTCACTCCTCCACCCTGGGTGGACGGAGCGCTGCCGCGGCGCCCGCGCACCTGCCCTTACCGGTCCCGTCCCTTCCAGCGCCCACAGACCTTGCCTTGAATTTGGCCCAAGCGCTATTGCCTGTGGAGGCGAGGCTCAACCTGCACCTTTTCTGCCGTCTCCTAAGAACCCTAAGGGTTAAAGTGCTTCAGCACTTTAGCCAGGGCCCAGGGAAGTGGAAGCAGGGCTGGGAACGGAGGAAGCCGCCTCTGCGCTCCTGTATCGAGAGTCTAGCGTCTTCCCCTCGGCCCCCCGGTCTTCTTCCGACCTGTTGCGGTCTTTGCAGCACCCCAGCGACGCGCTGCTCGAGAAGGATCTCCGCCGCGCGAGCTGCGGGGCTCTGCTCTGCTCTGCCCTCTGCGCCAAGCCGCCTCGGCACCCTCGTCTCCTTTTGCTCGTTATCTGGCGCCAGGCAGCACCACCTGGCCGGCACCGTCCTCTTGAAGGTTACCAAAGATACGGTGCCTTCTCCCAGCCTTTTCCCCCTGGCCCGCCGCACCGTTAAACTCCCCTTCTTGGGACTACTCTCTCAGACCGGTTTGAGATAATGTGGCTTACTTCTCAGGCAGCAGAATCTGTCTGTGTTTCCACTTGCCCTTTGCTTATTTTTATTTGTTTAACTACTAAATATAAGTGTGCCTCAAGGTTGTCTTTTTTTTTTTCCCGGTACTGGGGATTGAACCCAGGGGCATGCTACCTCTGAGCTACACCCCCAAGCTCATTTTTTATTCTTTATTTTGAAACAGGGTCTCACTAAGTTGCGGAGGGCCTCACTAAGTAGCTGAGGCTGGCCGCGAACTTGTGATCTTCCTGTTTCAGCCTCCCCAGTACTGGGCCTACAAGCATGTGCCACCATGCCGGCAGGTTAAGTCTTTTGATTGAGTTGTCTTCAGAGAGCTCCCGCCTTTGGGCCACATCTACCAAGATGGCTACCAGATATTCACCCGCTGCCCAGACTGCTCTCTGAATCCAGGTTCTCCGTCTGTCTCTGTTTGAGGAACAGCTATACCAAGTATCCTGCCCTCCTGCCATAAGGGCCAAACTCCCCCCAGGCAGGCACTTGAGCTTTCCCTCCATTTCTTTTCTTTTAGGTACTGGGGATTGAACCCAAAGGCGCTCTACCCAGCCCCTTTTATTTTGAGTCAGGGTCTCACTAAGTTACCCAGGCTGGCCTTGAACTTGCTATCCTCCAGCGCAGCTACCCCAGTAGCTGGGATTACAGGCATGCACCAGCAACCCCTCTTCTCCCAAGCCCTGCTTCCCTCTCTGCTGGGTCCCCCCTTCCCATCTCATTTCTGAATGGATGCCTTGTTGAATCGTGAATGGTCACTCTCTGGCCATCTCATCTTTTCTCTCCTTAACCTACTTCTGCTCAATTATTCTTTTCTGGATAGAGTACTTTACATACTTTGTTGTCCTTAAAAATTGTAAGTGGTCATTAAAGCTTTGGTCATGCACTTAGTAGCAAAACAAAACAAAACAAAAAAACCCTCTCTCACTCACCCTCCGATATGGTAAGAAAATATCCAAAGGAGGAGTGTTTTAAATGGACAGAAGAGATCAGATATTTTTTTCAACAATTATATGTGTTTAGAGCAAAACAGCTCACACTCACTCTTCCAAAAAGTGCTCAAATATGTGCCTCCCTTATTTAAATATTTACTTAATGTGTTGGGAGGCAACAGTATGAACGTCTGTTTCTGAGTTGGGGGGAAATTGTCTGGAGGGAGTCACCTAAGTCACTAGCAAAAGAAAAAACCATGAAGGGTGAGAGGAAGAAAGTGGGTGGAGCACAGAAAAGGAAGGAACATTCTAGCACTTTACTAAATTACAGGATTACAGGGGTGGAAGGCTTTGTGACCTTTTTTCTGTTTTTTTGTTTGTTTGTGGTACTGGGGATGGAACCCAGGGGCATTCTACCTCCGAGCTACGCCCCCAGCCCTATTTTTTTTTTTTTTTTATTCTTTGTTATCTTTTTTCTGTTTTTTTGTTTGTTTGTGGTACTAGGGATGGAACCCAGGGGCATTCTACCTCCAAGCTACGCCCCCAGCCCTATTTTTTTTTTTATTCTTTATTTTGAAACGTGATCTCACTAAGTTACGGAGGGCTTCTTTAAGTAGCTGAGGGCTGGCCTTGAACCCAGATCTCAGTCTCCTAAGCACTGGGATTACAAGCGTGTGCCACCACGCCCGGCTCTTTTTTCTGTTCTTATCTGTTCCATTATTAAAAAAAAAAAAAAAAAAATCTTTACCAGTTAGTGTCTACGTTTAGTTTTAAAATTTTTAGTGTTGTTCTTTTTTTTTTTTTCCCTATGGAGTTTTTTTTTTAACAAACTTGAAAGCAGAGAGAATGATGAGCCCCAGGTGGGTACCCATTACTTTGGTTCAGCCGGTTTCAAAACATGGCCAGTGTTGTTTCATTTATTCATTTATTGCCTTCCCTATCCCTGTCCTCGACTCCAAAGTGTTATTTTATTGTGGTACTGGGTATTGAACCCAGGGGTATTCTACCACTGAGCTACATCCCCAGCCCCTTTTGCTTTATTTTGAAACAGGGTCTCACTAAGTTACTGTGCGGTAGTCTGGAACCGGCTGACCTCCTGTCTCCGCCTCCTAAATACTGGGATTGTAGGCACACACGCCACAGTGCTCAGCCAAATGTGTTATTTTAAATCAAATCCCAATATTTGCTTCATAATTACCTGAGTACCTTTAGTGGATAAGGACTTTATCTTATTAATGTGATCACAGTAAAAGAATTGCTTTTATTTATTTATTTATTTTTTTTTGCGGTACTGGGAATTGAACTCAGGGGCATTCTACCTCCGAGCTATACCCCCAGCCCTATTTTCTTATTATTTATTTTGAAACCGAGTCTCACTAAATTGCGGAGTGCCTCACTAGGTAGCTGAGGCTGGCCTCGAACATGGATCCTCCGGTCTCAGCCTCCCGAATGCTGGGAGAATGCTGGGATTACAAGCGTGCGCCACCACGCCTGGCTAAAGAATTGCTTTTATAAAAAGTTTTTTTTTTTTTTTTTTTTGCGGTACTAGGGATTGAATCCAGGGGCATTCTACCTCCGAGCTACACCCCCAGCCCTATTATTTTTTTCTTTATTTTGAAACAGTGTCTAAGTTGTGGAGGTACTCACTAAGTACGGCTGGTGGTGAACCTGTCATCCTCCTGGTCTCAGCCTCTCAAGTACTGGGATTAAAAACATGAGCCACCATGCCCAGCTCTAAAAAGTTAGTTTTATCATCTAAAACCAGCTGGTATTTAAATTTCCGTGATCATGTAAATCCAACATATATATATATATATATATATATATTTTTTTTTTTTTTTTTTTTTTTTTTTTTTTTTTGCGGTACTGGGGATTGAACTCAGGGGCATTCTACCTCCGAGCTATACCCCCAGCCCTATTTTTTATTCTTTATTTTGAAACCGAGTCTCACTAAGTTGCGGAGTGCCTCACTAGGTAGCTGAGGCTGGCCGCGAACCCGGATCCTCTGGTCTCAGCCTCCCGAA
>PVLC010035163.1:0-16498 GCA_004027655.1 Graphiurus murinus | reverse complement strand
CCCCAGTACCGCAAAAAAAAAAAAAAAAAGGAAAGCCGGGCGTGGTGGCACACGCTTGTAATCCCAGCATTCGGGAGGCTGAGACCAGAGGATCCAGGTTCGCGGCCAGCCTCAGTTACCTAGTGAGGCCCTCCCCAACTTAGTGAGACTCGTTTTCAAAAATAAAGAATAAAAAATAGGGCTGGGGGTATAGCTCGGAGGTAGAACGCCCCTGAGTTCAATCTCTAGTACCGCAAAAAAAAAAAAAAAAAAAAAGAACGAAAGAAAAAGCAAAAAGGAGAAGACACTGTAATAACAGTGTGTGTGTCTGATTAATTATATTAGAGGCACTGTTCCAGGTAAACCTAGGGGGCAAGTACAGAAAAATCTATCATCATAGAATCAAATTTTATAAACATAAATTTGTGTAATTTTTATGATTTCACTTACAAATGGGTGAGTGAATTTTACTTTTATTTATGACATGTACCATCTCTCCATAAAATATAATCGATTACTATTGATACTTTAAGGAAGACAGTGAAATTACACCGGCTTTCTGTCTCTCTCATGTGTGTGTACCTATAATTGAAAGTAGGGGTAATGTGGCAAGTGAAAGTTAATATAAAAGAGAATTTCAAAGGCTTCATTTCCTACCTTCATAAAATATCAGATGGAGCAACTACATTTCTTCCTAATCCACATTCATTCTATCTAAGCCTCAGTTCTGATCATCCTTGATCCAAATTTTTGTGACAGAACATTAAGACCCAGGCGCTCCTGGTACTTTTTCTGATGCAAGACATTCTTAGGGCTCGATTGGCAAGAAGGGTTCCTTTGACACCCCCAACTGGAACAGTGGCCTGGAATGATTCCTTTCTTCAGAAAAGAGAGCCTAACTTGATTCCTCTCCAACTCAGTGAGGGATAGGTAGATCTAAATCATGGTTGAGGAAGTGTTGAAAGTGTGTGGCTCTTGGTGAGGGGCATGGTAGATTTTGGAGAACCATTGTTAGCAAGTAAAGCATAAATAAGAAAATATGAATAATTTCAAAATGTTGACACATAGGGGAAACAAAAATCTACATATAGTGTGAAGCAACTGTCCCCATGTTTTGGAATCAGGAGAGAATTTATTTACTCTGGACTCCATGGGCCAGTTCATCTGGGAAACTCAGTATTTCTCATGTTCTTGTCCATAAAATAGCTGCATTTCTACCACATTCATTAAAAATCACAACCATAGACTTTCTAGTTTGGCTTTTTTTCTTTGCTTGGAGGTGAGGTCACACTATAGTGAATGACTGGGGCTTCCTGACAGGTGGGTCTGGAAATTGTACACAAGACTAGAGTTTCATGAATTTTTTTTCTTTTTTTTCCCTACAGATTCTCTTTGTTAGTTCTTGGACTGTGCATGAGTGGAAACCCTGAAGAAGACTTGCATAGGAAACTGAGTTAACGGCAATGCAGGCGCTGGTGAGCAGAGAGGGCCTTTTCTATTGAAATAACACCCTTAATGACAGTAGATGCACAGGCAGGAGGTATTCCTCCACCTAAGGCCTCTTGGGTGGTTATCATGGGTCAGGAACCTACCAATATCTACTTATTACCATGAAATGAATATAATATATATGTTTATTGTGTGGGATCCTGGGCACTGAACCTCAGCCTTCCATGTACTGGTATTACAGCTATACAGTACCACACCCAGCCTACTTTTTCCAACTTTAAACTTGAAATTAAGCTGAGCATGGTGGTGCATGCTTGTAATCCCAGTACTTGGGAGACTGAGACAGGAGGATCCTAGGTTTGTGGCTAGCCTCAGCAACTTATTGAGGCCCTGTACAACTTGGTGAGACACTGTTTCAAAATAAGATAAGGCTGAGAGTGTAGCTTCAAAGTCGAATGTCCCGGGATTCAATCCCGAGCAAAGCACACACACATTTTCAAATTTGATGGGCTATATTTAAGCTTTTGAATGTCTCAAAAAGATAGGTAAAATACTCATAATTATTTTTGTCCTCAGTGATTCTTCTGGCCACTCATTAATTTCCCGTTTCTTCAATTGAATAATTGCAATTTGTGTATAGAGATGTATATTAATTTAATTGAATGTGTACCATTGAGAAAATACTAGGAGCTGGGTGTGGTGGTGCACGCTTGTAATCCCAGTACTTGGGAGTCTGAGACCGGAGGATCTGGGTTCGAGGCCAGCCTCAGCTACTTATTGAGGCCTGCCGAAACTTAGTGAGACCCTGTTTCAAATAAAGAATAAAAAATCGGGCTGGGGTGTAGCTTGGAGGTAGAATGCCCCTGGGTTCAGCCCCTAATACCACACACAAAAAAAGAAAATACTAGGGAGCCAGGCATGGTGGTGTATGCTTGTAATCCCAGCATTTGAGAAGCTAAGATCAGAGGATCCGAGTTCGCAGCCAGCCTCAGCTGCTTAGTGAGGCCCTCCGCAACTTAGTGAGACCCTGTTTCCAAATAAAGAATAAAAAAATTAGGGCTGGGGCTGTAGCTTGGAGGTAGAATATCCCCAGGTTCCATCCCCAGTACCGCAAAAAAAAAAAAAGAAAAGAAAAAAAATAGGGTCTGGACATGATAGCACATGCCTATAATTCCAGTGCTTGGGAGACTAAGACAGGAGGATTGCAGCTTTGAGGCCAGCTTCAGCAATTTAGGGAGACCCTGTTTCAAAATAAAAAACATAGCCAAAGCCGGGCGTGGTGACACATGCTTGTAATCCCAGTACTTAGGAGCCTGAGACTGGAGGATCCGGGTTGGTGTCCAGTCTCAGCTACTTAGTGAGGTCCTCTGCAACTTAGTGAGACCCTGTTTCAAAATAAAGAATAAAAATAGACCGGGCGTGGTGGCGCACACTTGTAATCCCAGCATTTGGGAGGCTGAGACCAGAGGATCCAGGTTCTCGGCCAGCCTCAGCTACCTAGTGAGGCCCTCCGCAACTTAGTGAGACCCAGTTTCAAAATAAAGAATAAAAAAAATAGGGCTGGGGGTATAACTCGGAGGTAGAATGCCCCTGAGTTCAATCCCCAGTACCGCAAAAAAAAAAAAAAAATAGGACTGGAGGTGTAGCTTGGAGGTAGAATGCCCCCAAGTTCAATCTCCAGTACCAAAAAAAAAAAAAAGAAAAAAACCATAGCCAGGTGTGTTGGCTCATGCCTATAATCCCTGCTGAGATAGCAGGATCGCATGTTTGAGGCCAGTGAGTGGTAACTTAGCAAGACCTGTTTTAAAATTAAAAAATAAATCTGGGTGTGGTGACACATGCCAGTAATCCTAGTACTTGGGAGGTTGACATAGTACCTAGGCACTATACTTGGGAGGTTGGCATAGTACCTAGGTACCTATACTCACTCCCCTAGTGTCCTCATTTTGTGGTACTGAGGACTTATCCCAGGAGCATTCTACCCCAGCACTATTTTATTATTTTGAAACAGGGTCTCTTTTTTTTTTTTGTGGTGCTGGTATAGGGGATTGATTGCAGAAGCATTGTACCTCTGAGCTACACCTGCAGTCCTATTTTATTTTTTATTTTGAAACAGGTCTCACTAAGTTGCAGAGGCTGGCCTGAACCTGTGGTCCTACTATGTCCTCCGGTCTCAGCCTCCCAAATGCTGGGATTACAAGTGTGCGCCACCACGTCCGACTCTGGGCAAAGTTTTGAAACACTGAATAGATAAAAACCCATAACGGGTATTTTTTATACTCAGATGGGAAGACAAGTTCCAGAAACCATAGACATATTCATGCACAGTGTTTGGAGTTCCCAGAGAAACGAGGATGAGCGGTTCCTCCCTCAGGCACGGTCAGGCTGGGCCTCTCCTGTAGTACACAAGGGAGGCGTTGGCATGTGCCTCCCCACTGTCCTGAGCCTCATTCTGCACGCCTGAGTCACATCCAGTGGAGAGCAACTCTACTTTTGGAAACCAAGATATTTGAAACTTGTTCAGTTCAAAGACTTCTGTTGATTGCTTCAAGATTTTCTGTCTTTATATGACTATAGACCAGTGACTTAAAGTACATGTTTTCAAGATACGAAAAACTTAATTGGCCCTTTCAACGCTCATAAAAATTTATTAAACCATTTCATAGATGAGGATTCTGAGGTATATCTATGGGGATAATTTATCAGTAGTCATGTTTTTAAAGTGGCAAATCAGAGCTAGGCATAGTGGTGCATGCATGTCATCATAGCATGGGAGGCTAGGATTGCAGGTTCAAGGCCAGCATCAGCAACTTAGGAAGACCCTATTTCATAAGAAAATAAGGCTAGGGGTATAGCTTAGAGGCAGAATGCCCCTGGATTCAACCTTAAGTAACCACCCCCCCCCAAAAAAAAGTGGTAAGTCATTGTCATGGTTTACCTTATGATGAGTCTATAAAGTTGCTTAAAACAAGGAAGAAGAGCCGGGCGTGGTGGAAAATTTTAGATAAAAAATTTCAAGTGTACTTCTTTTTCTATTTTTGGTACTGAAGGTTGAACCCAGATGCATTCAGCCTCCAAGCTGCACCCCCCAAGCTGCACCCCTAGACCTTTTTATTTTTTATTTTATTTTATTTTTTTTGTGGTACTGGGGATTGAACTCGGGCATTCTTCCTCCGAGCTTTACCCCCAGCCCTATTTTTTATTCTTTATTTTGAAACCGAGTCTCACTAAGTTGCGGAGTGCCTCACTAGGTAGCTGAGGCTGGCCGCGAACCCGGATCCTCTGGTCTCAGCCTCCCGAATGCTGGGATTACAAGCGTGTGCCACCACGCCCGGCTTTTTATTTTTATTTTGAAGCAGGATCTTGATAAGTTATTGAAGCCTGTCTGGAACCAGCAATCCTTCTGTCTCAGACTCTCGCATACTGGGATTACAGACATCCAACTTCATGTGCACATTTTATAATAACCTGTCTGAAAGTCATACCAGTATTTTGTAAATTTTTTTCTTACAACTCTTACAAAATATCTTTTTTAAATAAATTTTATCTTATTGTTGGTTTTTAAGTACTTGGGATTCAGAAACATTCTACCTCCAAGCTACAACCTCAGCTTTATTATTATTATTATTATTATTATTATTTTGAAATAGGGTCGTGATAGGTTACTAAGAATCTCACTATATTGCTGAGGCTATCTTTGGTTTTGTTTGTTTGTTTGTTTGGTTTGGTTTTTTCGGTACTGGGGATGGAACCTGAGGGCATTCTACCTCCAAGCTACAGCCCCAGCCCTATTTTTTATTCATTATTTTGAAACAGGGTCTCACTAGGTTTCGAAGGGCCTCACTAAGCAGCTGAGGCTGGCCAAGAACCCGGATCCTCCAGTCTCAGCCTCCCAAGTACTGGGATTACACATGTGTGCCACCACACCCGGCTTCTGTGTGTGCTTCTGCAAGTTAGATGCATACTGAGCACTAAGAGTGAGTGGACTGGTGGAATAAACACGCTGGGTCTCCCTGTACACCCATATTTCCTCTGCCTCAGTGCTGCTATCTTAACCTTCCTATGTGCAGAATGGCTTGAATGCTCTGTGTAAACTGGAATGTCCATGATGTTCTAGGAACCAATGACCATCGAAGATGTAACCATAACGTTCACCCAGGAAGAGTGGGCCCTGCTGGACTCAGCCCAGAGGCAGCTGTACAGAGATGTGATGGAAGAAAACACCAGCCATCTAGTGTCCCTTGGTGAGTGCTGAAAAGAAGAAAAAGTCATATTTATATATAGTCCTTCAGTCTATAATATCTTAAATATATCCCCAATATCCCATTCCAACCTTTACACTAATTTTTATAGGATTTATAAATATAAGCCGGGCGTGGTGGCGCACGCTTGTAGTCCCAGCATTCGGGAGGCTGAGACCGGAGGATCCGGGTTCGCGACCAGCCTCCTCAGCTACCTAGTGAGGCACTCCGCAACTTAGTGAGACTCGGTTTCAAAATAAAGAATAAAAAATAGGGCTGGGGGTGTAGCTCGGAGGTAGAATGCCCCTGAGTTCAATCCCCAGTACCGCAAAAAAAAAAAAATAATAATAAATAAATAAATAAATATAAAAAAGAAAGGTTTTTTAGACCTTATTGAAAGTGACCTTTTCACCACACTAGACTGTGGAGTTAAAGATTTTATCCTCCTCTAGCAAAGAATGCCAATATTTTCTCTATTAGTCATGCTTTTGGGGCTGACTTCCTAGTGTTTCCTTATCCTCATTAGCTTCCAATGGACTTGATGATAATGCACATTTATTAACAGAAAATTCAAAATGAACCTTTCTCTTTAGGGTATCAGTTGTGCAATTCAGATGAGATTTTCCACATGAATTGCCTGAAGATCAGACATCATGAGATCATTGACTCTGGAGAGAGGCCGTATGAATGTCATCCATGTGAGAATGCTTTTATTCAGATCTCTGGCCTGGGCGAACACAAGGGACCTCAAACTGGAGAGCAACTGCATGAGTACCATTTGTGTGGAGAAACCCTCAGTCCGTTCTCTGCCCTCCAGCAACACAAGATGACTCACACAAGAAAGCGGCCGTATGAGTGTCTCCTATGTGGGAAAGCCTTTATGTATCCCTCTCACCTTAGAAAGCACATTCAGACTCACACTGGGGAGAGACCATATGAATGCAGTCAGTGTGGAAAAGCCTTCTACACCTCTTTTAACCTTAGAAAACATGAGCGAACTCACACTGGAGAGAAACCATATAAATGCAATCTGTGTGGAAAAGCCTTCAGCCAGTCTGACCTTCTTAGTAGGCATGCGAGAACACACACTGGAGAGAAACCATATAAATGCAGTTGGTGTGAGAAAGCCTTCAACATATCCCATAGCCTCAGGCAGCACGAGAGAACACACACTGGAGAGAAACCGTACGAATGCCTCCAGTGTGGGAAGTACTTCAACACATCTTCTCACCTTCGAGAACATGAGAGAACACATTCCGGAGAGAAGCCTTATGAATGCCAGCTGTGTGGGAAAGCCTTCAGCCACCTCACTTCCTTTCGACGACACGAGATGATCCACACCAAAGAGAGGCCATACAAATGCCACTACTGTGAGAAAGCTTACACGAACTCCTTCTTCCTCAGCATACACAACCGAACTCACACAGGGGAGAAGCCATATGAGTGCCATCTGTGTGGAAAAGCCTTCAGCCAGTCTGGACATCTTAGTAAACATGGGAGAGTACACACTGGAGAGAAGCCCTACCAGTGCCAGTGGTGCGGGAAAGCCTTCAGCGCATCTTCTGACCTCAGACAGCATGAGAGAACACACACCGGAGAGAAGCCCTATCCGTGCCACTGGTGTGGGAAACGCTTCAAGACTTCTTCTAACCTTAGACAGCATGAGAGAACACACTGGAGAGTAATCACATGAAGGCCAGGTGCGTGGGGAAGCTTTCATCCAGCTCTCTAAATTTACATAAGAAGAAAGAACACACACTGGAAGAAAACCATAGATGCAATCTGTGTGGAAAAGACCTCAGCCAGTTTGTTACCCCTAGTCAGCATGAGGAACACACAGTGGATAGGAAACATGAATGCCTTCGGTGTGGAAGAGTTCAACTCATCTTCAAACTTAGCACGAGAGAAGACACGCTGGAGAGAAACCACAGAAATGCCGTGTGTGTAGGAAAACCTTCAGTCAGCTCTCTAGCCTGAAACAGCATGAAAAAACACACTGGAGAACCGTATGAATGTCCTCTGTGTGGGAAAGCATTCAGTCCTTGTCATTGCCTTAGCATCAGAGAACACACCACTGATAAACAATAGGAAAGTCATGTGTGTAGAAATGCTTCTCATGTTCTGCAGCTGGGGAGAGCGTGCAGCGCCTGCAGTGTCTGCTCTGACTTCAGATAACAAGCTCATAAATACAAGGAATGCTGAAGTCTTCTACCACAAATGTTATGCTGACTTTTTTATAGATGGTATGACATAACTCACCTGTCAGAATAAACATAGAAGACTTCAAACATGGCTCTCAGCTTTAAACACACTGAAGGATTTGACAGGAAAGAACCTTTGGGTCCAGCCAGGAATCAGGAGGGCTCGCAAAGCCCTTCAGAACTGGCCTCGTGTTCCTCTATAACTTTCTGAGTCTTATTTCCGTTTGCTCCTCCTAGACAACTGGAGAGACCCTTTAGAAAAAGCCACCAAAAATATTTAATTCCAGAGATTTTATTTAAGTGTTAAATATTCTTTCATTTCTGTAATTAACCTGTTGTTGCATTGTAAAGATAGAGGACCAAACTCATGCTAATAAGTTAGAATTGTATTTTTAACTCATATGAACATTAATTACAAATAGAAAAATACCACGTAAGTTTGAGAGAAATGCAACTAAAAATAAGAATTGTTTGTAATTAGTTATCTTTAGTGTCAATTTTTTCTGAAGCTCTTTGAGCAAGTGTTCCAATACTTGAAGTTTGTACTGAGATCCACAAAACATAGCAGGTCTTGAGGATGGACTATAAGTAGAAGGACTTTCTGGGATTCTCTCTTTTCACTTACTCTGTGTTTTACCAGATTCGCATTAAATTTAAAATATATATACTTGTTTCATATTCTTTTTTTCAGGCAATTCTCTGTTGCATGTAAATAATCCAGATATCGTTTAGATGCAGAACTTATGTAGCAGTGGTGAGAGAAAGGAAAAAGGAATCTTAATTTTTTTTCTCAGTTTATGTAACACATTGCTACAAACATTGGCTAAAACAGCAAAAGAAGTCATTGATCGGCAGTATTTTGAATTAATCAAGGAGTCCAGGTGAAGGCAGGTGTCTCGGGGGCTACGAGCTCAGCAGGGACTGCCGCTCATCTGCCTCATCTGCGCAGCTCCAGGCTGTGGGAAGGGGTCACTTCTTTGGGACTGTGAGACCACAGACCTCAGTTCCTGGCTGCTCCTTCCACCTGTATGTCCCTTGCCCTTCTAGTGAGATTTCTGCTTTTTATTTTCTTTTTACTTCTCTCCCCCCTGCCCTCTCAGGGTTCTGCACTTGTTAGGTAAACAGTAACACTGAGCTACACACCCCTAGCCCAAAGTTTTGGGGCTTGTTTTTGTTTTGGGGTTTGAACCTAGAGGCATTCTGCCTCTGAGCTACACCTCACCCCCATTTTTTATTTTTATATTGAAACAGGGTCTTGTTAGGTTGCTAAGAGTCTCACTACTTGCTAAGGCTGTCCTTGAACCTGTGATCCTCCCGTCCCAGCCCCCCCAAGTACTGGGATTATAGGCATGCACCACCACACCTGGCTCAAAGTTTGCTTCTTCAGTGCCTACAGGAGACCTTCTCATTCAAATCTGCTTTGAATTCTCTTCATAATTAGTAGAGTCAGATTAAATGACTCACTCGCTCAGGTTGTGGACACCAAGAATCTTCCTCCTTTGCTTACAGGATAGAGAATGGGAATTGTTTCTGCAAAATTCCTTTGTCATTACCACAAAATACGCCATGTCTAGAGTGGTGGTGCTTGGATTCCTTGGGGACTTTGTAGGACTCTGCACCAAGATGGCCTTCTGTTACCCAGCCAGCACAAGCCACAGTGTGTTTTATGCTTTTATGTATGTTTTATGGACAGACTGCCCAGGGCTTAGCAGAATGCTCTGGAATTGAGCAAAAGAGCTTCCCTGAAGATAATTTCTGTCAATTAGTTTTGTTCCTTCAAATGAGTCTTTTTTTGTTTTTTCATATTTCTTCCTGTGATTGTTCTTTTTTTGTTGAACAGTCAAAATTAAAAATTGGGTAATGTTTGTTCTGCTGTGCCAAGTGTGGAATAAATCTGACCCTGCCCAGGATCTCTTGCTTGTTAGTTTTTTTGTTGTTGCTGTTACTCATTAGACATGAGTTTTTCCCAGCTGGCTGTGGTGGTGCACGCTTGTAATCCCAGTACTTGGGAGGCTGAGACCGGAGGATCTGGGTTCGAGACCAGCCTCAGCTACTTAGGCCCTCTGCAACTTAGTGAGACCCTGTTTCAAAATAAAGAATTAAAAAAAATAGGACTGAGGGTGGAGCTCAAAGGTAGAATGCCTCTGGGTTCAATTCCCAGTACTGAAAAAAAAAAAAAAAAGTAGAGGTCTGAGGAATTTATTTAGGAAAATAAGGTGAGCAGACATCTTCTGGGCCATGTGAGCAGGAGGGTGAGAGAGAGCTTTTCAGTCTCTTTCAGTCCTTTATAACTTCCAAGAGGAGGTTGGCACAGAAGGGGTTTGGACCTCCTCCTCTCAGGTATAGGTGGTCAGTAGGTGGTCGTCCCAGAGAAGGGGTGAGCATAGAAGAAGTCCGGACCTCCCTTTCTCAGGTTTCAAAAATGGGTGGTTGCTGAAGTCGGATCTTTGTCCTTAGAATCTCAGGTGGGGGCAGGGATCCAGGGGATTAAAGGTGTGGGCCTGGATAAGACTTCTGACTAAGACCCGGGCACACCCTATAGGGTGGAGTTAGCTTATGAACTCTCCAGAGTTTAAAACTATATTTTTCCTTTCCTTTCCAATGTCTCCTTTCTGCCTAAATTTTATTTCTTCTACTCTACCTCATCTGGAGGATCTTGGGTTCAAAGCCAGCCTCAGCAACTTAGCAAGACTGTTTTCAAATAAAAAATAAAAGAGGTGTAGTGGTATAGCCTGGAGGCAGAAGGCCCATGGGTTCTATCCTCAGTACTACACACACACACACACACACACACAATACAACATGATACATTTCCTATCACATAAGAAAATATAATTGTAAGTTATATGGTATTTTCTTAATTAGGTTAAAAGGCTGTTACATATAATCCTTACTGAAATGTAAGTGGAAAATGCTGTTTGGAGGACAGTCTGAGGAGTAAGGAATTTTGAATGACAAGATGGGAGTAGTTATTATTATTATTTTTTAATGTGTGTGTGTGTGTGTGTAATACTGGGGTGGAACCCAGGGGCATTATACCCCTGAGTTATACCCCCAGCCCTATTTTATTTTTTTATTTTGAAGAAGGCTCTGGCTTCACTAAGTTAATCTTTTTTTTTTTTTTTTCCGGTACTGGGGATTGAACTCAGGGGCATTCTACCTCCGAGCTACACCCCCAGCCCTATTTTTTATTCTTTATTTTGAAACAGGGGCTCACTAAGTTGCGGAGTGCCTCACTAGGTAGCTGAGGCTGGCGGTGAACCCAGATCCTCTGGTCTCAGCCTCCCGAATGCTGGGACTACAAGCGTGCGCCACCATGCCCAGTGCTTCACTAAGTTTCTGAGGCTGGCTGAAACCTGTAATCCTCCGGTCTCAGCCTCCCAAGTACTGGGATTACAAGTATTTATCCATTTTATTTATTTATTTATTTATTTATTTATTTATTTATTTATTTATTTATTTATTTATTTATTTATTTGCAGTACTGGGGATTGAACTCAGGGGCATTCTACCTCCGAGTTATACCCCCAGCCCTATTTTTTATTCTGTATTTTGAAACAGGGTTTCGCTAAATTGCAGAGGGCCTCACTAGGTAGCTGAGGCTGGCCCCGAACCTGGATCCTCCAGTCTCAGCCTCCGGAATGCTGGGATTACAAGCGTGCGCCACCACGCCCGGCTTATGCATGATTATTTCAAAGTGAAAGTTTTTCCCTAACATTTCAAGTTAGCACATTAAGAATTTAGTTAACATTATTTTTTAGGTTTACTTAAATCATCTAAGGAGGTGGTATATTTTCTTTTCGAAATTCTGTGCTCCCCAGGGCCTGGGGAGCAGAGCTGAAATACAAATGTTAGCACGCTCTGCTCCCTGCACCCTAGAAGCCCGTCCGCGGGGAAGAGCCGGAAGTCCGCCTGCAGAGCCAGGCTCCCCGTGAGCCTCCCGGTGGGAGGGGGTGGAGAAGTGGTGCAGAGTCCCTCCGGTGCGACCTAGAAAGGGCGACCCCCCAGAGTGTAGTAGTATCCGTGGGGATATATCTGTGATGTCCGTCTGTGCCTGACATTCAGATGCTGTGACTCGGGACTCATTTCCAATGATACACGCTTGTGCCTCGGGGCCCCTGGAAATGAGAGGTAACCAGTCCTCAGCTCGGGCTCGGACATGCATCTCTATAAGCGAAGGGGAGAGACACAGCTTTCCGGTCCCGCCCGGCCCTGGGAGCCGGGGCCTGGGCATTTGACCCCAGCACTCTGCTCGCCCAGGCAGAAATGCGGACTCCTAAACCCCAACGGTGCTGCACGCTCGTCCTCCCAGCACTTGGGAGGCTGAGACAGGAGGATCAGCTACCTAGTGAGGCCCTCTGCAACTTAGTGAGACCCTGTTTCAAAATAAAGAATAAAAAATAGGGCTGCGGGTATAGCTCGGAGGTAGAATGCCCCTGAGTTCAACCCCCAGTGCTGCAAGAAAGAAAAAGAAATTCCGACTCCAGCGCCAGCTCTGCAGGCCGGCTCTGGGATCAGCACTCCTGAGCTCACCTGGCTCCAGGCCAACCCCACCGCGCCATGTCAGCCTCAGAGGCAGCCCTGTGAATGGAGGATGGCCTCGGCCTCCCTCCCTCCTCCTCCCCGTGCCATTGGGTCCTTATTCCTTATAAGGACAGCGCCATGTTAGCGGCTCCTGGCTGTCACCCGAGAAGGCGGCTCAGCTCTGCGGGTCCCCGGCCTGCGACACGGAGAGGAGCGCCGGCCGCGCGGGTCCGAGACGCCGGGGCTCACTTGGGAAAGCAGGATCTTCTCGTCCCGGGGAGGCAGCCACCCCTTTGTGAGTGCGGCGGGAACGGGGCGCAGGCAGCGGGGGAGCGCGCTCCCCGCGATTCCCGGCACCCACATGCACTCTGCAGACTAACAAAGCAGGAGACAGCGCCGAGAGTCGCTAAACCTTTTATGTGCTGGACGCGTTTAGGAATTTAGGTCTGGAGGACAGCAGACCTTCAGGGTTCAGGGAGGGCCATTGGGGAGTTTTTAGATTTTTTTTTTAAATGTGCTTTTATTGGTGCATTATGGTGTCACATCCTAATGCAAATCATGTTGACACTGACATACATGCACACAGCACTCGGTGCCCTCCCCGCCTCCCCATCTCCCCCTTCTCATACAGAGGACTGAGACTGACATTGGAATTTTCACTTAAGTACACACAGTCGATGCTAGTATTTCCGTTCATCAACCTCAGTCTCCCCCTCCCGGTCCCTTAGACCCCCTCCCTGGCTCCACTGAGGTTTCTCCTCCGATATCTGGAGTCCCTCTGGTATCCCAGCTACTCCCCAGCTGGTGCATATTAAGGAAAAAGTATGGCCCCTCACTTTCTGTGACTGGCTGAGCGAACTTAACATAATGTTCTCCAGGGCCTTCCATTGTCTTGCAAATAACATTATTTTATGCTTCTTTATTGCTGAGTAGAATTCCATTGTATATATTTCCCATGGTTCTGTAATCCATTCATCTGCTGGTGGACAGCTGGGTTGCTTCCACGGTTTGGCTGTTGTGAATTCCGCTGCAGTGAACATGGGTGAGCACAGGTTACTGTAGTTCTCTGGTTTCAACCTGTTTGGAGAGTTTTTAGACTTAAAGCAACATTCTTCCTTTTTCTTCCCTGTTTGTTTCCTTTCTGCCTATTACTTTTACTTCTGTCCTACTTAAATGCCACATGGTCTTTAAATGTCTTAGCCATCCTAAGCCTCATTATTTGCAGTGTCTTTGATGGCAAAAAGTGATTTTAAATGCTAATGATTTGTCTTGATTTCCAGAATAAATGGTAAATAACTTTTTAAATTAAGTTGGGTAAATGCAAAATACAATGAATACTTTAAATGTTTTTCGCTTAGTGAGATGTAAGATAACAGTTAACAGGCTTTGTTTTGCGTCTCTACTAAAGCAACAAGTTGTCAGTAATTGGATTTCTAGCCAATCTGCAATTTTTTTTTTTTTTTTTTGCTATACTGGGGATTGAACCCAGGGGCATTCTACCTCTGAGCTACACCCCCAGCCACATATATATATATATATATATATAAATTTTTTATTATTATTCTTTATTTTGAAACAGGGTCTCAGTAAGTTGCAGAGGGCCTCACTAAGTAGCTGAAGCTGGCCACGAACCCAGATCCTCCGGTCTCAGTCTCCCAAGTACTGGGATTACAAGTGTGCGCCACCACGCCCAGCTTCAATGTGTAATTTTATATACAAGCTTATGCAGTGCTTTGATGGGACACTATCAGAAAATCATAAAGTATGTTGCTGTTTTGTGTAAGGTCAAATATTTTGTAAGATTTTTTTTTTCTTTGTGGTACTCGGGATTGAACCCAGAGGCATTCTGTCTCCGAGCTCCACCCCAACCCTATTTTTTTTTATTCTTTATTTTGAAACAGGGTCTCATTAAGTTGCAGAGTGCCTCACTAAGTCATGATCCTCCTGCCTCAGCCTCCCAAAACCTGGGATTTCAAGGGTGCGCCACCACGCCCGGCTTGTAAGATTGTTTTAAATGTATACTTAAGGAAGAAACTAAGACAAAAATGAACAAGTACATGGAAATGAAAATAATATGAAGAAAGTATATGGGTATGAGAGTATGTGTGTGTTTGTGTGGTACCATGGATTGAACCCAGATACATTCTACCACCAAGCTACACCCCCAGTCCTATTTAATTAAATTAATTTATTTATTTATTCACACACACACACACATCAACTTCCCATTCTCTCTTTTTGGCTCTAATGTAAGGGAAAAGAAACCACTGGTGGAGTTATCACAGAAATCCACGAGCACATAGACCTCAAATCCTCAACCTCTCCAACAGGGAACCCGGAGCTGGAGTCTAATAAGTCCTCCCCTGGTATGTCCTGGGCTCCTCTCCAATCAGACCTGTCCTCTGTATGAGCTGACAAGTTGAACAAGCCAACCTATCAGAGTTTAAACTATGTTAAACCAGATAAAACCTGCATATTCTTCTTCTTCTTCTTCTTTTTTTTTTGTGGTCCTGGTGATTGAACCCAGAGGCATTCTACCTTTGAGCCACACCCCCAGCCCGATTTTATTTCTTTTTATTTATTTATTTATTTATTTGCGGTACTGGGGATTGAACTCAGGGGCGTTCTGCCTCCGAGCTATACCCCCAGCCCTTTTTTTTATTCTTTACTTTGAAACCGAGTCTCACTAGGTTGCGGAGGGCCTCACTAGGTAGCTGAGGCTGGCCGTGAACCCAGATCCTCTGGTCTCAGCCTCCCAAATGCTGGGATTACAAGCTTGCGCCACCACGCCCAGTTTATTTCTTTTTATTTTGAAACAGAGTCTCACTAAGTTACTAAATTGCGGAATGCCTCACTAGGTAGCTGAGGCTGTCTGCGAACCCAGATCCTCTGGTCTTGGCCTCCCAAATGCTGGGATTACAAGTGTGCGCCACCACGCCCGGCTTTTTATTTCTTATTTGGAAACGGTCTCACTAGGTTGATGAGACTCTCACTACTTGCTGAGGCTGTCCTCAAACCTGTGATCCTCCTATCTCAGCCTCCCAAGTACTGAGATTACAAGTGTGGGCCACCACGCCCGGCAAAACCTGCATATTCTAATAGACTGGCTACTATAGATCTAGGCCCTTACTAAATCTCCAACACTAAAGTCCTATACCTTGAAGGAAAATGAAATAATAAATTCATCACTCAATCTGCACAGACATTAAAACAGCCCCTTAGTCTTTTATAGCTGAGACAGGATAGAGAAGATGAAGGAGGAGGAAAGGGGCCCCCAATTCGGCTGCTTTAAAGGTCTGACAGTCAACTCCAGTTGCCTCCTGGGAGGCCCTACTCCGAGGAAGCAAACTGGACTCTGGTAAAGCAAATACTGCAGGGAAGATGGCCCTGAGCACCCTGTCTTTTTCTCATTTCAAGAACCAATTGGAAGCCAGGCATGGTGGCGCACGCTTGTAATCCCAGCATTTGGGAGGCTGAGACTAGAGGATCCGGGTTCATGGCCAGCCTCAGCTACCTAGTGAGGCACTCCGCAACTTAGTGAGAACCTATTTTGAAATAAAGAATAAAAAATAGGACTGAGGACTGGGGGTGTAGCTCAGAGATAGAAAGGCCCTGGAGAGCCACGCGTGGTGGCGCATGCTTGTAATCCCAGCATTCCGGAGGCTGACACTGGAGGATCCAGGTTCGCGGCCAGCCTCAGCTACCTAGTGAGGCACTCCGCAACTTAGTGAGACCCAGTTTCAAAATAAAGAATAAGAGCCGGGCGTGGTGGCACACGCTTGTAATCCCAGCATTTGGGAGGCTGAGACCGGAGGATCCGGGTTCGAGGCCAGCCTCAGCTACCTAGTGAGGCACTCCGTGATTTAGTGAGACCCAGTTTCAAAATAAAGAATAAAAACTAGGGCTGGGGGTATAGCTCGGAGGTAGAATGCCCCTGAGTTCAATCCCCAGTACCGCAAAAAATAAAGAAAGAAAGAAAGAAAGAAAGAAAGAAAGAAAGAAAGAAAGAAAGAATAAAAAATAGGGCTGGGGGTATAGCTCTGAGGTAGAACGCCCCTGAGTTCAGTCTCTAGTACCGCAAAAAAAAAAAAAAAAAAAAAAAAA
>PVLC010035162.1:0-16486 GCA_004027655.1 Graphiurus murinus | reverse complement strand
GCTTGTAATCCCAGCATTCGGGAGGCTGAGACCGGAGGATCCGGGTTCGCGGCCAGCCTCAGCTACCTAGTGAGGCACTCCGCAACTTAGTGAGACTCGGTTTCAAAATAAAGAATAAAAAATAGGGCTGGGGGTATAGCTCGGAGGTAGAACGCCCCTGAGTTCAGTCCCCAGTACCGAAAAAAAAAAAAAAAAAAAAAAAAAAAAAAAAAAAAAAAAAAAAAAAAAAAAAAAAAAAAAAAAAAAAAAGAACTTAAGACAGGAGGAGGATTGAGGATTGAAAGGAAGGAGAAGCCCCTGAGCTTCATGGTGATGCAAGTAGTCCTCTGCCTCCTAGTCCAAGCATCCACAGGAAAATCCAGGTCTCACCTTCTTCTAGATTCCCTGGGACAGGAAACACAACATGGGAGGCATTGTTCTTGTCCTCAGTGACTGTTCCCTGGAACAGAGAAGAAGGTAAATACAGTCCCATTTGATTTATTCTTTGATAAATGTATTCTTTGATAAATATACCAATATAAGATGTAACCAAGATCTGTCTTCCTAATCATATTTTGCTTAGAGTGGTATTAAACTCAGGGTATATTCTCTAGCATGTCAGCTGACTAGCAGAGAAAAAGACCTGGGGTTATACTAATAATGGAGAAAATTCAAAGAATTAAATACTGGTACAGATAATCCTCTGGATAGTCAACACACACATGAGAATTTTTTATTTTTTGTAGTATTGGAGATAGAACCCAGGGGCATTCTACCTCTAAGCTACACCACTAGCACTATTTTTTATTTTGAAACAGGGTCTAAGTTGTAGAAGGTCTAAATTGCTGAGGCTGGCCACAAACCTGCAATTCTCCTGTCTCACCTTCCCAAGTACTAGAATTATAAGCATGCACCACCACACTCGACTATATAGGAAATTTATTATTTATTTATATTTTGTGGCACTGGGGATTGAGGCCAGGGGCATTTTACCTCAAAGCTACACCTCCAGCCTTATTTTATTTTTATTTGGAAACAGGATCTTGCTAGGTTGATAGAAGTCTCACTACTTCCTGAGGCTGTCCCCAAACCTGCAATCGTCGTGTCTCAGCCTCCCACGTACTGGGATTACAAGCCTGTACCACCATGCCAGGCTGTACATGGAAAATTTGTTTGATATTTATTTAATTTTTATTTATTTATTTATTTGCAGTACAAAGGATTGAACCCGGGGGCATTAGACCTCCGAGCTATAGCCCCAGCCCTACTTTTTATTCTTTCTTTCTCTATTTATTTATTTATTTATTTTTTCCAGTACTGAGGATTTAACCCAGGGGCATTCGACCTCTGAGCTACACCCCCAGTCCCCCCCCCCATATATTTTTTTCCAGTACTGGGGATTGAACCCAGGGGCATTCTACCTCTGAGCTATACCCCCAGTCCTATTTTTTATTCTTTATTTTGAAACAGGATCTCACTAAGTTGTGGAGGGCCTCGCTAGGAGCTGAGGCTAGCTGCGAACTCGGATCCTTCTGTCTCAGCCTCCCAAGTACTGGGATTACAAACGTATGCCAACAGACCCGGCTTATTCTTTTTTTTTTTTTTTTTGCGGTACTGGGGATTGAACTCAGGGGCATTCTACCTCCGAGCTACACCCCCAGCCCTATTTTTTATTCTTTATTTTGAAACCAAGTCTCGCTAAGTTGCGGAGTGCCTCACTAGGTAGCTGAGGCTAGCCGCGAACCCGGATCCTCCGGTCTCAGCCTCCCGAATGCTGGGATTACAAGCGTGCGCCACCACGCCCGGCCCGGCTTATTCTTTATTTTTAAAACAGGGTCCCCTTAAGTTGCGGAGGGCCTCACTAAGTAGCTAAGGCTGTCCTCGAGCCTGTGATCCTCCTGCCTCAACCTCCCAAGTACTAGGATTACAAGCATGCACCACCATGCCCAGCTACATGGGAAATTTAAAGTCAAATGTAAGGTCAGGCATAGTGACTCATACTTGCAATCCCAGTACTTGGGAGACTTTTTTTTTTTTTTTTTTTTGCAGTACTGGGGATTGAACTCAGGGCATTCTACCGCCGAGCTACACCCCTAGCCCTATTTTTTCTTTATTTTGAAACAGGGTCTCCTTAAGTTGCAGAGTGTCTCACTAAATAGATGAGGCTGGCCGTGAACCCGGATCCTCCGGTCTCAGCCTTCCAAGTGCTGGGATTACAAGCATGCACCACCACACCCGGCTACTTGGGAGACTTGAGACAGGAGGATCACAGGTTCATAGACAGCCTCAGCAACATGGTGAGACTGTTTCAAAACAACAAAAAAAAGAGAACTAAGGGTGTAGCCTTGAGTCTGTAGAATGCCCCTGGGTTCAATCCTCATTACCACAAACATACAAAAGAAAGTCATATGTATCAGAGCTGGGTGTAATGGCATACACTTGTTAATTCCAATACTTAGGAGGCTGAGACATGAGGATCAAGGATCACAGGTTTGCAGGGAGAATCAAAGATTTCCAGATCTCAGCTACTTAGTGAGGCCTTCTGCCACTTAGTGAGACCTTGTTTCAAAATAAAGGATAAAAAATAGGGCTGGGGTGGAGCTCAGAGGTAGAATGTCCCTGGGTTTAATTTCCAGTATTGAAAAAAGAAAAAAATGCAGCCAAGTGTGGTGGTGCACACCTGTAATCCCAGTACTTGGGAGCCTGAGACAGGAGGATCACAGGTTCAAGGACAGCTTCACCAAGTAGTGAGACTTTCATCAACCCAGCAAAACCCCCATTTCAAAATAAGAAATAAAATAGGGCTGGGGTGTAGCTCAGAGGTAGAATCCCTGGGTCCAATCCCTAGTACCCAAAAAAGAAAAAGTCCAATATATGTTCCTATCTATGACATCTGCTTGTTATTATAAAGTTCAAAGGAGCAAAGATTTCATTTATCTGAAATCACGAAATCTCTAGCTCAGTGGAAGTTGATGCTTTTCCCCTCAGGCCAATGCAGTCTTTGGTAACAAACTTGTCAGGACTGGGAAATAGCAGAAGCAGATAGGAAAAGAGACTCAAGGCTTTACCGCAGTCTTTGCCAAGTCTTTTCTACCTATGCAGTAGAAAAGATGGTACTTCAGGTATGCTTCTTGGTATAGAAAATACTGGGAAAAAAAAAGTTATGGAATTTCTGGCCTGCCTACTCACCTGGTGTCTCTTGATAATGTCCTTTAATTTCCCTAGTAGTTTGGGCTCAATTTCTGGGCACAGAAAAATGTTAGGTCGAGACAGGCAATTATTCTGTGGGGGAAAGAAATAGATGGATAAGGTTATGGGAAAGGAGAGTTTTGGATTCTCATTGAGGGAAGGGAGTTCCTGAGTATTACCTGTACCAAAGACTTCTCAATGGTCATGAACATTTCCACGTTGCGGTCCATGCGTGATGGATTCTGGAAATCATAACGCCGCCTTATGAAGAACAATGATCTAGTGAGTGAGGTAGCTCATATCTGGGAATAAGGTAAGGGTATGTGACTTTTCAAAGGTAATCTTGCTAACAGTCGTTGCTAAAACCAGCTGGGGTTTGGGGTTCCTAATCTCAACTCCATGAATCCCTCTGTTCTTAACCTAAAAGGACAAAGAAATGTTTGGGATACCAACCTAAGAATCCCTCTTCCTTGTTAATGCGCTCGCACGCACGCGTGCCCACACACACTCTCATTACTCACTCTTAGAGACTTTTTTTTTTTTTTTTTTTTTTTTTGCGGTACTGGGGATTGAACTCAGGGGCATTCTACCTCCGAGCTATACCCCCAGCCCTATTTTTTATTCTTTATTTTGAAACAGGGTCTCATTAAGTTGCGGAGTGCCTCACTAGGTAGCTGAGGCTGGCCGCGAACCCGGATCCTCTGGTCTCAGCCTCCCGAATGCTGGGATTACAAGCGTGCACCACCACACCTGGCTTTCTTAGAGACTATTTTGACTCTGATTCCCAGATATTTTTCTGACTGACCTAGCAAAATAAAAGACACACAGAATTTCCATCTGTGTTTGCTCATCCCATAAAGGCTCCAGGAAATCAGGGGGGTTTTCTCTATAAACAAAATATAAGAAGCATAGGGAGAAGGCATCTCACCATCCCTGGTCACTCTTGAATTTGTAGGCAGCTGCAAGTATGTGGCATAGTGAGCCTCCAGCTTTGAAATCTAGGAAACATTTGATCTAAAAATCCAGACAGGAAAGAAGTACATAAGAGTTACATTGTAAATACTCTTATCACTTAAAAATCCTTTCACAAGCCTGGCATGGTGGTACATGTTTGTAATCCAAGTACTTGAGAGGCTGAAACAGGACCACAGGTTCACAGCCAACCTCAGCAACTTAGTGAGGTCCTCCACAACTTAGTGAAACCCTGATTGAGGAAGAACACACCCTGGGTTCCATCCCCAGCACTGAAAATAAAAAATAAATAATTCCTTTCACAAAATCCCATACTAAATTTATTTTCCTCTTGATACTAGAATTCTTTTTTGGCGGTACTGGGTTCATTCTACCTCAGCACTATATCCCCAGCCCTTTTTATTTTTTGTTTTGAAACTGGGTCTCCCTAGATTGCTGAGAGTCTCAATACTTGCTGAGGCTGTCCTCAAACTTGTGATCTTTCTGTATTAGCCTCCCAAATACTGGGATTACAGGTGTGTGCCACCACGCCAGCTCTAAAGCTAAAATTCTTTACCGCTTGTGCCACTGTATCATGTGACTTGGAAGGAATAGAAAGAAACCAATATTCATAAAGCATCACCTTGTGTTAATTATCTTAACTGGGTTACCTCACTTACTATTACAAAAATTCTATAAAGTAGGAATATTAATCTCATCTAGAGATGAAGGAAGGAAGACTCATAAAGGTTGCATAAGACCACAGAGCCATCAAGTGGCAAAGCCAGGATCTGAACACAAACCTGTGCAAATTCAAATCTCAGACCTTTTTTTTTTTTTTGCGGTACTGGGGATTGAACTCAGGGGCATTCTACCTCCGAGCTACACCCCCAGCCCTATTTTTTATTCTTTATTTTGAAACAGGGTCTCACTAAGTTGCAGAGTGCCTCACTAGGTAGCTGAGGCTGGCCTCGAACCTGGATCCTCCGGTCTCAGCCTCCCGAATGCTGGGATTACAAGCGTGCGCCACCACGCCTGGCAAATCTCAGACCTTTATAACCATATCCCACGAGAGATTTTTGGACTGAGCCCAGACACTTTCAGGTAACTTGTTCCACAAATTATTACTAAAGAAATGATAACTTGGGAATTAGGCCAAGCCAGTAATACCCTGACCAAGGACAGATGGTAGGTAATAACACAAATCACAAAAATAATGAAATTTATAATTTATTTACTTTTGTGTGTGTGTGTGTGTGTGTGTGTGTGTGTGTGTGTGTGTGTGGCACTGGAGACTGAACCCAGGGGCATTCTACCTCTGAGCTACAACCTCAGCTCTATTTTAATTTTTTGCAGTACTGGGTGTTAAACCCAGAGTGTAGCTCAGAGGTAGAATACCAGTTGGGCTATTGCCATTAGGACAGTAGCACTGGAAATCTTCAAAAGGTACAAATTCGCCAGGCGTGGTGGCACGCAGAATCCCAGGTTTGTAGCCAGCCTCAACAGATTCTGTTTTTGTTGTTGTTTTTTGTGATACTGGGGACTGAACTCAGGGGCATTCAATCTCCAAGCTACACCTCCAGCCCTATTTTTTGTTCTTTATTGTGAAACAGGGTCTAAGTTCCAGAGAGCCTCACTAAGTAGCTGAGGCTAGCCACAGACCTGCGATCCTCCTATCTCAGCCTCCCAAGTACTGGAATTACAAGCATGCGCCACTACGCCCAGGTTTTATTATATTATATTATATTTATTTATTTTGCGGTACTGGGGATAGAACCCAGGGGCATTCTACCTCCAAGCTACACCCCCAGCCCTATTTTTTTTTTGGTGCTACTGGGGATTGAACTCAGGGGCATTCTACCTCTGAGCTATACCCCCAGTACTACTTTTTTTTGTGGTACTGGGAATTGAACTCAGGGGCATTTTATCACCGAGCTATACTCCCAACCCTATTTTTCATTCTTTATTTTTGAAACAGGGTCTCACTAAGTTGCAGAGTGCCTCACTAGGTAGCTGAGGCTGGCCACAAACCCGGATCCTCTGGTCTCAGCCTCTCAAATGCTGAGATTATAAGCATGCGCCACCACGATCGGCTCCCTATTTTTTTTATTCTTTATTTTGAAACAGGGTCTAAGTTGTGGAGGGCCTCACTAAGTAGCTACGGCTGGCCACAAACCCGGATCCTCCAGTTTCAGCCTCCCAAGTACTGGGATTACAAGCATGCGCCACCACGACCGGCTTATTTTATTTTTATTTATTTTTTGTGGTACTGGGGATTGAACCCAGAGGCATTCTACCTTAGAGCTATATGCCCAGCCCAATTTTATTTCTTATTTGGAAATAGGGTCTCCTTAGGTTGACACTCTACCTCTGAGCTACCTCCCCACTAACTACTTGCTGAAGCTGCCCTTGAACCTGCTATCCTCCTGTCTCGGGCTCCCAAGTACTGGGATTACAATCATGTACCACCATGCTCGGCTCTTATTTTTATTTTTGAAACAGGGTCTCACTGGGTTGATGACAGTCTCATTACTTGCTGAGGCTATCCTTGAACCTGTAATGCTCCTGTCTCAGCCTCCCAAGGACTGGGATTATAGGCATGTGCTATCACGCCCAGCTGAAATTTACAATTTATTTCATTTATTTTTTGCATGTGGTAATGGGGATTGAACCCAGGGGCATTCTACCTCCAAGCTGCACCCCGGCCCTAATTTTTATTCTTTCTTTCTTCTTTATTTATTTATTTTTTGCAGTACTGGGGATTGAACCCAGAGGCGAATATTCTACCTCTGAGCTACCTCCCCACTCCTACCTTTTATTCTTTATTTTGAAACAGGGTCTCACTAAGTAGGTGAGGCTGGCTGAGAACCTGAATCCTCCGGTCTCAGCCTCTCCAGTCTTGGCCTCCCAAGTACAGGTGTGCACCACCACACCCAGTTACAATTATTCACATTTTAACATTTTTATTTTGTAATACTAGAGACCCAGGGGCCCTCTACCACTGAGCAATATCCCCAACCCATGACCTCCATTTGAGACAAAGTCTTGCTAAGTTGCTGAGCTGGCCCAGAACTTGCAATCCTACTGCCTCAGTCTTCTACTGAGTCGCTGGGATTACAGGCATGCTCCACCACACCTGGTGAGATTTACAAATTTTTTTTTCCGGGGGGGGGGGGGACTGGGGATTAAACCCACAGGTATTCTACCTCTGAGCCACATCCCCAGACATTTTTACTTTTTGTTTGGAAACAGGGTCTTACTAGGTTGCTAAGAGTCTTACTAAGTTGCTGAGGCTGTTCTTGAACCTGTGATCCTCCTGTCTCTGCCTCCCAAATACTGAGATTACAGGCATGCGCCATCACACCCCGCTTACAAATATTTTTTACAAATACAGCTCCCCCCTCAATTTGGCAGACTCCTCCCCTTGCTTTTGCACTCACCGGCAGTTTAGTTAGCGGTGCGTTGCTGACATGTTTGCCAAAAACTTCTTCCTGAAATTGTAGTAACTGTACAACCAGGCTAGACAGGGACTTGTTGGTGGGTGGTTCAGCTTGTATATACTGGGGAGATAGAAAGGAAAGAAAAATAGACCCCAGATAAATTGTCTACTATCTTCCGTATTTCTCTCCCAGGGTCTCCGGAAGATAGGGGTGGAGAAAATAGTGCCTTTTTTGTCTACATGTCTGGTTTCTATAAAAAGGCCACTGGAAGGGAGGCTCTGGAAACTTCTAACCAGAAAGCTGAGTTCTGCTGTTACCAGTCCAGGCTGCCAGGTAAGATACTGCTTCCTCAGGTACACCCTGAAATTGGAGTTACAGGACCCTGTTATCTTAGCACCTGATCTCCAGCCAACGGCACTGAGGGTTGTAAAATTCTGAAGGTTTATGGAGTTCAGGCCAGGGAAGCAATACCTCTTAGAGGCTCTAAGTGAAAACAACAGTATATTTCTTTTTTGTGTGTGTGGTACTGAGGATTGAACCCAGAGGCATTCTACCTCCAAGCTACATTCCCAGTCCTATTTTTTATTCTGTATTTTGAAACAGGGTCTCACTAAGTAGCTGAGGCTGGCCGGGAACCCAATGATCTACCCTCATGTGGAAGCCTCCCAAGTACTGGGATTACAAACGTGTGTCACGACACCCGGCTACAACAGGGTATTTCTTGGGGGAATTTTTTTTTTTTTTTTTTTGCAGTCCTGGGGACTAAACCCAGGGGCATTCTACCCTTGAGCTCCACCCCCAATCCTATTTTTTATTCTTTATTTTGAAATAGGGTCTCACTAAGTTGTGGAGGGCCTCACTAGGTAGCTGAGAATGGCCGTGAACCCAGATCCTCAGCCTCCCAAGTACTGGGATTTACAAGCATGTGCCACCACGCCTGACTTTCTTGGGAGAATTTTGTGCGAAGTAATGATTCCCTTCATTATACAGCCTAAAGAAAAAGGAGCAAGGAAGTGAGGTAGAGCAGCTGACTGAGAGTGAGTTTGTGCATTTTGCTTTTGCTAGAACTGGACATAAGCCGGGCGTGGTGGCCCACGATTGTAATCCCAGTACCTGGGAGGCTGAGACCAGAGAATCCGGGTTTGCGGCCAGACTCAGCTACTTAGTGAGGCCCTCTGCAACTTAGTGAGACCCTGTTTCAAAATAAAGAATAAAAATAGGGCTGGGAGTGTGTGTAGCTTGGAGTTAGAATGCCCCTGGGTTCCATTCCGAGTACCACACAAAAAAAGAACTGGACATAAATATCATCAAAGCCAAGCAACCTTGAGCCTTCTTAAACATTTCTGTATTATGCTCCCTAGTATCTAGCCTTCTGTTCTAATTTAAAACTTTGCTAGAGAGCCGGGCATGGTGGTGCATGCTTGTAATCCCAGCATTCGGGAGGCTGAGACCGGAGGATCCGGGTTCCAGGCCAGCCTCAGCTACCTAGTGAGGCACTCTGCAACTTAGTGAGACCCTGTTTCAAAATAAAGAATAAAAAATAGGGCTGGGGGTATAGCTCGGAGGCAGAACACCCCTGAGTTCAATCCCCAGTACCAAAAAAAAAAAAAAAAAAAAAAAAAAAAAAAACTTTGCTAGGAACTTTCTCTGTACCTTTTGACCCTTGTTTCCTCCACCCTAATCTCAGAGAAGAGGGCACCTCTCAGTGGGAGGTGTAGAGACCTGTCAAGGGAAAGGTAAATGACAAAGAACCAAGAACATAAAAGCTGAATCAGGTCACAGACTGTCAATCCCCTCAGGGCCAAAGACTAAGACCCTAGACTGATCTCCCGTCAAAAGGTCAAAGGTAGAAGCCTGGGAACCAGAGCCTCATGCTGGGGTACAGACAAGCCACAGACCCAGCAGCTGTTTGTCAGGATCTTGACACTCAGACAGACCCTGCAGGGTGGCAGGACAGGCTTATAACCAGGATTAGTGGGGAGTTTTCCCAAACTGCCCAGCATCTCTTACAGGCTGCAAAGCTGGGCAGGAAGAACTGGGGAGCTGAAATTCAGGAAAGAGAACCCCTAACTGGGGGTAGTGAGAAGGAAGAGAAGCAGGCCATCTCCAGAAAACAAAACAAAACAGGCCTAGACACAAAGAAGACATCAGGAAGAGGTTTGGTAAAAAAGACAGGTAAGACTTCTTGAACCCTTTTGTTTGCTACCTGATTATCTTCAGTTATGGGGCGAGGAGGTGAGGGATTAAGGATAAAAAGCTCATCTTTGCCTCTAGACCCTAAACCCAAAGCTATGCAAGGCTAGGTTGCAGGGTGACTTCTTTGTGAAGCAGAGCAATGGTTGGAGAAGGGACCCGCTACCCAGAAACTCCCACCATACTCTGTCCCCATGAGAGATTTTGTTGCCCTTTAGATGGAGCCGGGGGTGGGGTGGGTGAGCCGTGGAGACAGGTGATCGGGGTGGGGACCCTTTTCAGCAGATGAGCAGCCAACGGCCTGCTCCTGCTCGGTGGCTGTTTACCCTCCAGCTTTCACAGTGTCTCTGAACACACACAAAGCGCCAGGGAGGCCTCGGCCCCGCTGGTACCGGACTCCGTGGGGAGCCCCTGGCGGGCGCACTGGGGGGGAGGGGGAGGGCGCCCCTTCGGCAGCCGGTGCACCCCGGGCCGGCCAGGGCCAGCCGCTTCTCCCGGGGAAGCCCGGAGGGCGATGGCTTAAAGGAGGGTGGGCTGCTGGCACCCGGCGGTGCAGAAAAGAGGGGCAGAGGGCACGGCGGCAGGGGCGGGGTGGCGGGGCGGGGGCGGGCGCGGGCGCCTCGGGACGCGCCGGGGGCCGCGGGGAGGGGCCGGGGCGGCCGGAGGGTGGGCTGGACCCCGGGGAGCTGCGGGCCGCGGCCCCTTTGTCCCGCCCCCGGCCCTCGCGCGGCCCTGCCCGCGTACCTTCTTGTAGTTCTTGCCGAGCCAGAGCCGCACGTTGTCGAACTGGGTCACCGTGTCCGCGGCCTCGTAGTACTTCACGTTGGGGCCGCCGTCCTTCTTCCGCACCGCCATTTTCTCGGGCTCGGGCCCCGCCGCCGCCGCCCGCCCCGCTCAGCTCCCGCCTCCCCCGCCTCCTCCTCCGCCCGCCTCCCGCCGCCGCCGCCGCGGCCGCCGCCTCCCGCCGCCTGGGTCGGCCCCGGCCCGCGCAGCGCCCCCTGCCGGCAGGCCCGGCGAGGCGGCGGCCTCCGGGGAGGCGGCTGCGTCCTGCAGGGGGCGCCAGTATCCGGAGCGCGCGCCTCGCCGCCGCCCAGCCCTTTCCCTCTTTTCTGCCTCTGAGCCCGGAGTGGACACCCCTCCGTTCTGTCTCCTCGGGACCCTGTGGCCGGAAGGGCCCCGTCCTGTGAGCCCCAATGGTCCTGACCCTACGGCGGAGCCCTGATCGCGAGGAACTCCAGACCCCTTTCCCCCAAGTCCTCTTCCTCCATT
Organism: Graphiurus murinus; assembly: GCA_004027655.1. NCBI lineage: Eukaryota > Metazoa > Chordata > Mammalia > Rodentia > Gliridae > Graphiurus > Graphiurus murinus. The sequence goes on along the minus strand of PVLC010035162.1, from coordinate 5,465 downwards.
CCTAGGCGCTCTTAGGACCCCCCCCCCCAGCCTCCCTCGCCGCCACGCTTTGTCCCACCCAGCACCCGCCCCGTCACTTGTTAATCCGAGAGTCTCCTTAGCCGTCACCCTGGGGGCCTTTCCTCGACTGCTGGGTCCAAAGGCCTTGCCACTAAGTAGGTTTGCTCTTTTTGAGACCCCGGCCGGGTGGGCGGGAGACCCCCCCCAGGTCAGCCCCTGCACCCGACCCTCTTCTGTGAGTGGCGTGGCGGAGAGGTAAGGAGCGAGGGGTGGGAATCCCACGGTGTGTGAGTCCCGGCCGGGCCCGGACTTTCTGTAGCCTCTAGCCTTCCAGGTCGCAAAGCGGACCCTTTCTGTAAGCGCGCGGCGAAGCGCGGTTTTGGGAGTCACGGTGGCCGAGTGGTTAAGGCGTTGGACTCGAAATCCAATGGGGTTTCCCCGCACAGGTTCGAATCCTGTTCGTGACGACTGGTTTTTCTTTCTTTTCTTCTCCCTACGTGTGAAGGGAACCCCATTCCCTGCACATGTCTTTCATACACTTGCCTTTCTGTCTTGAAAAGGGAAACGAAAGGTTAGACCCCAGCCTTGGAGAAGGATCGGGGATGATCTCGGGGAAGCTTAATTATGCGAAACTGTATTGGCTGCTAGGTATGATACAGACATTGAGTATTCTGTAACGAAGATTTGCTAGCAGTTTGGGCACACTTTTCATTCCTTTGTGGATAGAGAAGAATTTGGATGAAGAAGAGTTAAATTTTGTCTGGGAATGTGAATGCTCATTGTACAAAAGTCAAACCTGGAGTTTCTAGGAAAAGAGGACGCCTCTGCATTTCCTGACCAGACAATGATAACACTGAAGACCCAGGAAACAGGGCATTCTCTCATTTGGATCTTTTGTGAGGTGTGGGCTAGGAGGGGGCCTATGGAAACATAAACATTGAAGATCTAACTGGAGCCAGGGTGTGAGATGACTTTTTTTTTTTTTTTTTTTTTTTTTTTGCGGTACTGGGGATTGAACTCAGGGGCATTCTACCTTCGAGCTACACCCCCAGCACTATTTTTTATTCTTTATTTTGAAACTGAGTCTCACTAAGTTGCGGAGTGCCTCACTAGGTAGAGCCGAGGCTGGCTGCGAACCCAGATCCTCCGGTCTCAGCCTCCCGAATGCTGGGATTACAAGCGTGCGCCACCACGCCCGGCTATGAGATGACTTTTATAAAAAAGATAAAAATAAGCCGGGCGCCTGCCCGTAATCCCAGTACTTGAGAGGCTGAAACAAGAGAATGGAAGGTTAGAAGCCAGCCTCAGCAACTTAGTGAGGCTTTCAACAACCTAGCCAGACCTTGTTTCCAAATAAGAAAATCGGGCTGAGAGTGTAGCTTGGAGGTAGGATGCCTCTGGGTTCAATCCCAGTACCACTAAAATAAATAAATAAATAAAGATAACTTTTTAATGAATGCTTATTACATACTAGAAGTGTTCTAAATTCTCAAAGTATATTATCTAAACTAGAAAATTCACCTCCTCTCTCCTAACCTTCCTTTATTAACATCAGCCAGTTCTTGATCTAAGCTTGTTGAGGATGTACTTTTTTTTTTTTTTGCGGTACTGGGGATTGAACTCAGGGGCATTCTACCTCCCCCCAGTCCCATTTTTTATTCTTTATTTAGAAACAGAGTCTCACCAAGTTGTGAAGGGCCTCATTAGGTAGCTGAGGCTGGCCGCGAACCGATCCTCCGGTCTCAGCCTCCTGAATGCTGGGATTACACGCCCAGCTTCTGCTTTCTAAATACTTTTTTTTTTTTTTTTTTTGGTGGTGGTGGTGGTACTGGGGATTGAGCCCAGAGAAATTCTACCTCCAAGCCTCATCCCCACATCTATTTTTTTCTTCTCCCCTCTCTCTCTCTCTGTTAATAACTACCTACGAGCTATATCCCCAGCCCTATTTTTTATTCTTTATTTTGAAACCGAGTCTCACTGAGTTGCGGAGTGCCTCACTAGGTAGCTGAGGCTAGCCGCGAACCCGGATCCTCCGGTCTCAGCCTCCTGAATGCTGGGATTACAAGTGTGCAACACCACGCCCAGTTCCCAGTCCCCAGTCCTATGTTTTTGTTTTCGTGGTACTGGGTATGGAACTTGAGGGCAGTCTACCTCCGAGCTACACCCCCAGTCCTATTTTTTATTTTGAAACAGGGTCTCACTAAGTTGCAGAGGGCCTCACTAAGTAGCTGAGGCTGGCCTCGAACCCGGATCCTCCTGTCTCAGTGTCCCAAGTACTGGGATTACAAGTGTGCGCCACCACGCCCAGCTCCTATTTTATTTATTTATTTATTTATTTATTTATTTATTTATTTATTTATTTATTTATTTGCAGTACTGGGGATTGAACCCAGGGGCATTCTACCTCCAACTACACCCTCAGAGCTTTATTATTATTATTATTATTTTTGAAACAGTCTCACTAAGTTACAGAGGACCTCACTAAGTATCTGAGGCTGGCCTCAAACCTGTGATCCTCCTGTCTCAGCCTTCCAAGTACAGGATTACAGGTGTGGGGCACCATGCCCAGCTTCTCCCTAATTTTATAACATGAAGTCTTTCTTCCTCTGTATAAACTCAACACAGAGCAGGGTGTGGTGGCATATGCTTATAATCCTAGTACTTGGGGCTGAGAGAGAGGATCACAGGTTCAAGGACAGCCTCAGCAATTTAGTGAGGCTCTCAGCAACCTAGTGAGACCCTGTTTACAAATAAGAAATAAAATCGGTCTGGGGGCGTAGCTCAGAGGTAGAATGCCTTTAGATTCAATTCCCAGGACCACACACACAAATAAATAAATAAATAAATAAATAAATAAATAAATAAATAAATAAATAAACTCTGCCAGCTTCAGCTACTTAGTGAGGTCCTCCGCAACTTAGTGAGACTCTGTTTCAAAATAAAGAATAAAATACGGCTGGGGGTGTAGCTCAGAGGTAGAATGCCCCTGGGTTTAATCCCTAGTACTGCAAAAATAACTAACTAAATAAATAAATAAAACACAGATAAGCCATTCAATTGTATTGTGTAAATGGGTGTTTTTTACAATTGTTATGTGTACGTGTTTTAATGTTCAAATGGACTATACAGTTCTTGAGAGTTAGGATTGTATTTTGTTTTTTTTTTTTGCAGTACTGGGGGTTGAACTCAGGGGCGTTCTACCTCTGAGCTCCACCCCCAAGCCCTATTTTTTATTCTTTATTTTGAAACCGAGTCTCACTAAGTTGCGGAGTGCCTCACTAGGTAGCTGAGCCTGGCTGCAAACCCAGATCCTCCGGTCTCAGCCTCCCAAATGCTGGGATTACAAGTGTGCGCCACCACGCCCGGCTAGGACTGTATTTTGTTTCTTTACATTTCCCCCCAATATGATCAAACATGTACTGAAATAATTAATAGAATCTAATAGGCTCAGTATTTGGTTTCAAGCCAAATCTTATTTTGTGCATGCTCTCAGGTTTAAGTATCTGGAGAGCCAACACCAAAACTGACCAGCAGAGGGCAATTGACAACCATGTTGTTGAAGAGAAAAGTTTCACCATTTACAAAATGGAGGCTTTTTCTAGCCCAAGAAGGGGAATGTGGCAAAGGTAGCCCTGCGAGTATCTGAAGATCATTCCTTTCACTCTCGATGTTTCCCTTGTAATTTTTTTTTTGGGGGGGGGGGGTGAGAGGCCAAGGTTTGGAATCTTTGTAGAATAGATAATTTCAAATTTCTACCACCCCTTCTACACCCCCAAACTCCCCAATTTCTTCACCCTTCTGCTTCCCCAACAGCTCATACCTATCCTTTTTCTGTGTGTGGTATTGGAAATGAACCCAGAGGCATTACCTGTGAACTATACCCCCAATCCTTTTTTTTTTTTTTTTTTTTTTTTTGCAGTACTGGGGATTGAACTCAGGGGCATTCTACCTCCGAGCTATACCCCCAGCCCTATTTTTTATTCCTTATTTTGAAACAGGGTCTCACTAAGTTGTGGAGTGCCTCACTAGGATCCTCCGGATCCTCCGGTCTCAGCCTCCCAAATGCTGGGATTACAAGCATGGGCAACCACGCCCGGCTTCTGACATTTTTTTTAACCTGAGTGCCTATCCTTCATCAATTGCTTCCTCTTGAGCACATTATCTTAATTTGTGCCTTTGTTAACAATAGTCTTCAAGATGTCCTAGTTTCATCACACTTAAATCCACCCTGCATTGGTGTAATTACTCCAAAACATTGCTTTCATCATATTACTCCCATTTAGGAACCTCAGTTCCCCATCTGACTAAAAGCAGGCTCCTGCAAAGTGTGGTAGCAAGCCCATAATCTCAGCTACTCTGCAGATAAAGCTTGAGGATCACAAGTTCAAGGCTGCCTCCACAACTTTTCAAGACCCTGTCTCAAATTTTTATAAAAGGGCAGGGGATGTAGCTCAGTGGTAGAACAGTCCTGGGTTCAATCTCCAGTATCTGGGAAAAAAAAAAATAACAAGCCAGGCATGGTGGCGCATGCTTGTCATCCCAGCATTCCAGAGGCTGAGACTGGAGGATCTGGGTTCGAGGCCAGCCTCAGCTACCTAGTGAGGCACTCTGCAACTTAGTGAGACTCTATCTCAAAATAAAGAATAAAAAATAGGGCTGGGGGTATAGCTCGGAGGTAGAATGCCCCTGGGTTCAATCCTCAGTACCGCAAAAAAAAAAAAAAAAAACCAAAAAAACAAAGAAACCCCCCATGATCTCCTATTATCAACATACCCTACCTAAATCACTTATTGATTGATTGATTGATTCTGGGGATTGAACCCAGAGACAGTCTACCTTCGAGCTACACCCACCCCCAGTCTGATTTTTTTTTCTTCTTTTTTGGCGGTACTGGGGATGGAACCCAGGGGCATTCTACCTATGAGCTATACCCCCAGCCCTATTTTAAAACAGGGTCTCACTAAGTTGTGGAGGGCCTCACTAAGTAGCTGAGGTAGGCCGAAAACTGGAATCCTCCTGTCCCAGCCTCCCAGGTACTGGGATTACAAGTGTGCGCCACCATGCCCGGCTCCTGGTCTGAGTTTTCACTTTTTTGTGTGTGTGTGGTGCTGGAGATTGAACCCAGGGGCATTCTACCTCTGAGCTACATCCCCAACCTGTTTTTTCATTTTTTTTCTTCTACTTCATGTGTGCGCATGTGTGTGTGTAATATTGGGGATTTAACCCAGGGGCATTCTACCTGCAATCTACACCTGCATCCAGTCCTATTTTTTTTTTTTTTTTTTTTTTTTTTTTTGCGGTACTGGGGATTGAACTCAGGGGCATTCTACCTCCGAGCTACACCCCCAGCCCTATTTTTTATTCTTTATTTTGAAACCGAGTCTCACTAAGTTGCAGAGTGCCTCACTAGGTAGCTGAGGCTGGCCGCGAACCCGGATCCTCTGGTCTCAGCCTCCCGAATGCTG
>PVLC010035161.1:0-16495 GCA_004027655.1 Graphiurus murinus | reverse complement strand
CGGTACTGGGAATTGAACTCAGGGGCATTCTACCTCCGAGCTACACCCCCAGCCCTATTTTTATTCTTTATTTTGAAACAGGGTCTCACTAAGTTGCGAGTGCCTCACTAGGTAGCTGAGGCTGGCCGCGAACCCGGATCCTCCGGTCTCAGCCTCCCGAATGCTGGGATTACAAGCGTGCGCCACCACGCCCGGCTGATTTTCTGTTCTTTTTATGTGAGTGCTCAGTGCTATGAATTATACTCTTAATACTGCCTTCAAAGTGTCCCAAAGATTGTGATAAAATGTGTCTCTATTTTCATTTGATTCTAGGATTTTTTTATTTATCCCCTTATTTCTTCCATGATCCAGTCCTCATTCAGAAGTATGGTATTCTGTAGGGACCGCTCATGTTATGTGGCATTCGGCACTCATAGGCTGTGACCTTTTTTGGTCAAATATGACCCCTCTGCCCTAGGGAAGCTGGTAGGTGGGTCAAGGAAAGGCCTACCTCCCTCCCCCGTAGCTACCGGTGATGAGATCTGCTCCCATTGGCTCCTTCAGAGCTTATTTTTTTATTCCTGTCTAGGATATTGGTTTCTTTGTTAATATGATCTTTCATATATTTTAGACTTTCTGTGATCTCTTTTTTAAAATCTTGAATCACCTCAATTATTAAAGCTCTGAATTCTCCTTCTGGCATTCTTTGCAACTCTGAGTTGGTGAGTTCTGATATTGTGGCAGATCATGTTTCCTTGCTATACTTTTTTCCCATGTTTTCAGAGTTTTAAAGTTTCTTAAGTTTGTATTGTTATTGCATTTTCTCTCTCTCTCTGTAATTCCTATGTCTAATCATTCTCCCTTCATGAATTATCCTGATCTGGAAGTAAATATTTATCCTAAAGTATGTCTTAAAAGTGAATAGTCTCAGCTCTATGGGTAGTGGTAGCTTTCCACTAAGTGTTTATCATCCTACAAATAATCTCTGCAGTCTGTGTCCTATATCATTCCTCTCTTGCTTTGCCTGTAGAATGCCAGCATTGGGTTGCAGCTACTCCAGGACTCTGTCCTCTGCAATGGTGGCATTGATCGGACAGGTGTTACAGACCTGGGACTTGTCTGTCATCTTCCTAAGAGGGAGTAGTCTCTGAGGTGAAAGCCAGTGCAGTTTATGTCCTGTGCATTTCTAAACTTTTGTGTGTGGTATTGGGTGGCTTCACCTGTTGGCTGGTATTGGCCTGTCCTTAGTCTCAGGAAGTCCATTCTTATAGTTCACCTATATGGTCCAGCTTCAGTAGTAGGGTTTTAGAAGAGTATATTGGCATATACAAGGGAAAACTATGATGTAAACAAAGGTGAAGGGTGAATGGGGATGAAGAAGATAGAATGAAGGATGGAAGAATAGGGTAAAATATGAAATAGAAATATATAGAGTAAGAGTTTAAGAAAGGAAGGCAAAAAAGATAAACTATGAAGATATTAAAATAAAGAAAAATTCTAGTAAACAATATAGAATATGTAAATATAGTGATAAGAAATGGAAAAAATATAAGTCACAGGCAGACAGGTACATGGGAAATCAAACAAACAAAACAAAACAGTCACACATATATACATACAAAAGAAGAAAGGAATAGAAAAAGTAGGAAAAAGAAAAATAATATTAAATTAAAAAAAAAAAGAACTGGGCATGGTGGCGCATGTTTGTAATCCCAGTACTTGGAAGGCTGAGACTGGAGGATCCAGATTTGTGGCCAGCCTCAGCTACTTAGTAAGGCCCTCCGCAACTTAGTGAGACCCTGTTCCAAAAAATGAATAAAAAAATAGGGCTGGGGTGTAGCTTGGAGGTAGAATGCCCCTGAGTTCCATACTATCAGACTGATGCATGTGTATCTATGTTTATAGCTGCACAATTCACAATTGCCAAACTATGGAACCAGCCAAAATGTCCATTAACAGATGAATAGATTATAAAACTATGGGCTATGTACACAATGGAATTTTACTCAGCCATAAAGAAGAACAAAATCATGTCATTTGCAGGGGAATGGATGGTACTGGAAAACATTATGTTAAATGAGATTAGTCAGTCACAAAAAGTAAAAAGTCATATGCTCTCCCTAATATATGGAAAGCTAGGGAGAAAATGGGGCATAAGAGGGACTCCAGATGATGAAGGAGAAACCTTAGATGAGCAAAGAAGGTGACTTAACTGAAGGTGATGAGGCGGAGGAAACACCCTAATGCACATGATGTACTTTCACAAACATATCAAAGCCAATCACTAAACTGAACCTGAGAAGGAGGGAGGGTGAGGGAATGGGGCAGGAATGGGGAAGGGTTAAATGAGAAATATGTGCATGTATGCCTTTACCGCTTTTACCTAAAAAAGATGTATGATTACGATGCACCAATTAAAAAATAAAATAAAATAAAAAAGAGAGAAGAACCTTAAGAATCATTTAACAGAAAGTGACTTTTGATGTGTTCTTTCACTTTCAATTCTTTGAAATATTTTACGAAGCATTGGTATTCTTTTTTTTTTTCATGTTTGTTAGATTTCAACAGTGATGACTTCAGGTCCTGGACTTCTCTTTGTCAGGAGACATTATTCCTTATTTAATCAAATTACATTTTATTTATATATTTAAATTTTTTATATCCTCTTGATTCAATTTTAGTGGGTCATATATGTCAATATATTTGTCTATTTGTTTGGTATTTAAAAGATTTTTAGCATGTACTTCTGTCATATGAGTTATAATGTTTTCTTTTTTATCTCTAATTTTATTTGGGTTTTCTCTTTGATTAGTCTAGCTAAAAGTTTGTCAACCTTGTTTATCTTTTCAAATATTCAACTCTATCTCATTGATATTTTTATTGTATTTTGGTCTCTATTACATTTTTTTCTTTCGATATTTATGATTTCTTATTACTTATTTTGGATCTGGTTTGTTCTTGCTTTTCTAAGTTCTTGAGATGCATTATCAGTTATTTATTAAAGATTATTCTACATTTTAATGTGGGTACTCATTTCTATCTTCTTTTCACTACTTATTTGCTGTATCTAAATAGGCTGAGTACATTGCATTTCCATTTTCATTTGATTCCAATGATTTTAAATTTTACTTTCTGTCTTCTATTACTCAGTGTTTGTTCAAAAGTGGGTTTCCATTTTGTGTTTTTATCATTTCTACTGTTTTTCTTGCTCTGAATTTCTCATTTCATTTAACTGGGATCAGAGAAAATACAAGATATTTTAATGTTATGAACTTGTTAAATCATTTTGTGGCCTAATATAAAATTGATTCTAAAAAACTTTCTATGCATCATGGAAAGAAAGTATGTTCTGCAATTATTGTTTGTAATATTCAGTTAATGTCTATTAAGTCCATTTGGTCTCTAGTGTAATTTAACTGATAGTTTGTTGTTACTATTTTGTCTGGGTGATCTATCTTTTACATTAGAGTGGGATATTGAAGTGCTCCACTATAATTATATTGAAATATGTTTCCCTTTATATTTAGTGTTATTTGCTTTTAAAATTGTGTGCTCTGAAGTCTATTTCATCAGATACAATTATAACTGCTCTTTCCTTCTTTTGGATTTCATTTGTTTGGAATATTATTTCCTTTTCTTCTGCTTCCAGTATGTTTTTTTACAATTATGTTGGGTTTCTTATAGGTACATGTTGCTGCATCTTACTTTTTAATCTATCCAACCAGTCTGTGTCTTTTAGTTGGAGAATTAAGACCATTTATTTAGAGTTATTATTGAAAGCTGAAGACTCGTTTCCGTTATTTTGTTGCTTTGTTTCTTGCTGTTTTGGACATTGTTTTAATTCTTACTCTCATTTATTTTGTGTTTTTATGGTTTATTGTATTGATAATGTTTGATTATTTCTTATTTTTGTATATACTCTTCTAGTAGGATATGTTCTTTCATGAGCTCTCCTCCTGGTGGCTATCTTTCTTCTTCTAAAGGTAGAATTCCTTTAAAAATTGAAATGCTTCTTTAGTGGTAATGAATTCATTTCATTTATGCTTACCTTGGAAGATTTTTATTTTTCCTTGGATTCTGAAAGATAGCCTTGCTCTGTATAGTATTCTTGGTTGGGACTTATTTTCATTTCATCCTTGCAAAGCACCATTTCACATTTTCCTGGCCTTCAGGGTTTCTGTGGGAAAATATGCTATTAAACTAATGAGTTTGATTCTAAAAGTAATACGGTACTATTACAAAATTTTAAATTCTTTCTTTGATTGCACTTTTGACAATTTTTTTTGCAGTACTGAGGATTGAACTCAGGGGCATTCTACCTCCGAGCTATACCCCCAGCCCTATTTTTTATTCTTTATTTTGAAACAGGGTCTCACTAAGTTGCAGAGGGCCTCGCTAGGTAGCTGAGGCTGGCCGCGAACCCAGTTCCTCTGGTCTCAGCCTCCCAAATGCTAAGATTACAAGTGTGCACCTCCATGCCCAGCTTGACAATTTATATATATGTTTGTGAGATTACATTGAATTGAAGAGCTTCTCTGCAGCAAAAAGAAACTATCAAGAACCTTCAGAGAGAGCCAAAAGAATAAGATATCTTTGCCAGCTACTCCTCTGATAGAGAACTAATATCTAGAATATACAAGAAACTTACCTCTAAAAAATAACCCAATCAAAAAATGGGCAAGTGACCTAAATAGACACTTCATACAAATGGCCAATAAATATATAAAAAATATTCAACATCATTAGCAGTCATAAAGACACAAATCAAAGCTACTGAGGTTTCACCTAACCCCAACTAGAATAGCAGCTCCATTAAAAACACAAATAATAGTAAATCCTGGCAAGGGTGTGGAGAAATAGGAACCCTGATACATTGTTGGTAGGATTGCAAGTTAGTGCAAACACTATGGAAAACAGTGTGACAGGCCCTCAGAAGAATGGGAATGAACCTACCATATGGCCCAGCTATACCACTTCTGGGTATAGCTGGGAATTGAAATCAGATAATCATAGTTATGCATGGATATCTATGTTTATAGCAGCAAAATTAATAATAGTTCAAAAAATAATAGCTAAACTATAGAACCAGTCTAAGTGTCTATCAACCGATGAAGGGATTACAAAATTATGGGATGTACACAATGAAATTCTATTCAACCTTAAAGAAGATCAAAATTATGTCATTTACAGGAAAATGGATGGAACTGGAGAGTATTATGCTAAGTGAGATTAGACAGTCACAAAAAGTGAAAATTCAGGTGTTTTCCCTCATATGTGGAAGTTAGGGAGAAATTGGAACACAGGAAGAACTCCAGACAAAGGAGGAGAAATCTTAGGGGAATGAGAGATGGGACATAACTGAGAGAGGCAGGAGGGAGAGTAAGACTTTAAGGGGGAAACATCTCAATGGACATTATGTATATATACAGATTTACAATGTCACTGATATTGTCATACACTGGGAGGTGAGAAGGGGAAGAGATGGATGGGAACTAGGGGAATGCTCATTGAATGCTGTTTGCATTTTATGCCTCTATTACTCAGAACTTTAACATGATGTGTGATTACAATGCACCAATAAAAAATTTTAAAAATAGGGCTGAGGGTCTTGCTCAGAGATAGAATGCCCCTGCATTCAATTCCCAGTACCACAAAAGATAAATAAAAATAAAAAATATAGAGATCAATGAAATCCAAGAGAACTCAGAAAAACATTAAAAAAAGAAGAAGAAAATACATGGTATGGATGGGAAATTCAATATATATACAAATAGAAATCTTAAAATGCTAAGTTCATTTAGTTGAATAATAAACAATTCAAAGTCTCAATAGTTGACTATATCAAGCAGAAGACAGTAATTTGAGGCTTAAAGACAAGATGGATAAACTAGGACATTCAGAAAGTAATAAAGAAAAATAAAATAGGAACAGAAAACACAAAATGTCTGGTACATAATCAAAACACCAAACATTAATATTAAAGACAAATGAGGGAGCTGAGGACTAAATAAAAAGGCACAGAAAACCTATTTAGTTAAATAATGACAAAACAATTCACAAAACTTCAGAATGTTATGAACATCTGTGTCCAGGAGGAATTAAAAACACCAGACAGAAATGATTGTCAGAAAAGAACATGTCTGGACTTCCGGGAAGATGGCGTCGGAGTGAGATATGTCTCAAGAGATGCTGTGAGCTCGATTCAAATCAACCATAGAAGCAGCTTTTTGACAGAAGAAAAAAAGCAACAAAATGGTCAAAAACGCTATGAAAAACGAAATACAGCTGATCAGAATCCAGAAGGCCTACCAGGGAGAGCAAAGAAGCCTGTCTGTGCGGCTGTGGCACCATGCTGCTGAGTGGCGGCTGCCATTGAGCCAGCCCCCGGGGTGGGGTCTACTAACAAAGAAATATAAACAACCTTCTGCATCCCCACCGACCAGAGGTGGAGTGAGCGACTCCTGAACTCCTCATCCTAGCCAGGCGGCATATCGAGGCACCTTCGACAGAGACTGGAACGCAAGGTACGACCAGCTTCAGCCCACGCAGGGCCATCCCAGATCACCTCTCCCCACACGGCCGGAGCAGAGATAACTGCACTGCAGAGCTTGAATCAAAACTGCCGCAGGAGCAGCTTCTTGATGGAAGGAAAGAGAAGCAAAGCAGCATAAAAGTGAGTAAGGAACAGAGGCAGTTGGTAGGAATCCAGAGAGCAGACCAAGGAGAACGGGGGAGCTGCGCGTGCACAGAAGTAGCAGCCACGATTGTGTCTGCCACACACAGCAGCAGGGATCTACCCAAAAGATCTGCAGAGGCCAAATCAGGTCTGTTCTTACAAACTTGCAGGGATTTTTATTTTGCTTCTTGCTGATGTTTTTTGCTTTCTGGGTTTTTTGTTTTGTTTTGTTTCGTTTTTACTCTGTTTTCACTTTGCATTGCTTCGCATTATGTATGTTTGTTTGGAGGATTGGTTGCTTTGTTAATTTTGCTAGACCCTAGAAGTCAACACCTGAAACCCACCAAAGACGCCAATAAAGAAGGCAGAAGAAGTACCAGAGTAATTGCAACTCAGTACAAGATACCATTTACAGAGAGAAAATAAAAATAAGAAACCTATAAATTCAGACAAAGCGTACAAGAGCAGCAAAGTTATAAATTTAAGAGCAGGGAAAACATGGGAAGGAGAAACACCAAAGAAACAATGAGTCAACACAACCCCACAATAACAGAACTCAATGACACTGAATGGCAGAGCTTACCAAAAGACCAATTCAGTTCTTTAATAATAGAAACGTTACAAAACTTCCAGAAAGAATGCAGAGAGAGCTGGAAAAAAATAAAGGAACAAATAAACAAAGAATCTGACACCCTGAGCAGGAATCATAGAGAAGCCTTGAGGAAAGTGAAGGCATCAAAACAAACTATAAACAATAGATTAGACCACATGGAAAACAGAATATCACTCCTAGAAGATGACAATTCCAAAAATGAATCCATTATACATAATCTAGAAAAAAAAATTCAATGATATGAATCTGACATGGATGAGATCTGGGCCAATTTTAAAAGAGCTAACCTAAGAATAATAGGCATAGAAGAGGGATTAGAAGTTGAAACTAATGGAGCAAACAACCTTTACAAAGAAGTAATATCAGACAATTTTCCAAACATTGAAAGAGAAGTTGACACACAGGTGCAGGAAACATATAGAACCCCATTCAGATAAGACGAAAGAAGAGGTTTACCATGCCACATAATAATTAAGATGACTAATATAGAAGCTAAGGAAAGAATTCTAAAGGCAACAAAAGTAAAAGGCCAAGTGACATTTAGAGGCAAACCAATAAAATCACTCCAGACCTCCCAAACCAAGTCATGAAAGCCAGGAGAGGCTGGAGTAACATATTCCAAACTCTGAAAGAAAATAACTTGCAGCCAAGATTCTCCTACCCAGCAAAACTCTCTCTCAAAATTGATGGGGATATAAAAACCTTCCATGAAAAGCAGAAACTGAAAGCATTTATCTCTTCCAAACCAGCACTAGAGAACATACTCAAAGAGATTAACTACAAAGAAGAACTAACAAGTAAATGTCAGAACCAGAGAAACAATAATTTCCAGGAAGCAAACAACTAAGCTAAGAAGAACAAACATTACTGCAAACAGAAGTCAAAACCCAAAATGTTAGGAATTAAAAATCATCTTTCAATAATCACGCTGACTATAAATGGTCTCAACTCCCCAATAAAAAGGCACAAGGTGGCAAAATGGATCAAAACCCAGAATCCATCTATATGCTGCCTGCAAGAAACACACCTTAAAAACAAAGATTCCCACAAACTAAAGGTGAAGGGCTGGAGTAAGGTAATTCATGTCAATGGAACTCGAAGACAAGCAGGAGCAGCAACTATGATATTGGATAAAATAGATTTCAAACCTAAGCTCATCAAAAGAAACAAAGAAGGTCACCTTTTACTAGTAAAAGGAACAATACAGCAAGAGGAAATAACAATTATCTACATCTATGCCCCAAACATAGGTGCAGCCACTTTCATAAAACAAACTCTGCGTGATATAAAATCACACATAGATCCCAATACACAAATACTAGGAGACTTCAATACTCCTCTCACATCACTAGACCGATCTTCAGAAAAAAGGTCAGTAAAGATGCTTCAGACCTAAATAATACCATAAACCAAATGGACCTGTTAGACACATAAAGAATTTCACCCAACTACAGCTGAATTCACATTTTTCTCAGCAGCTCATGGAACCTTCTCCAAAATAGACCACATTCTGGGCCACAAAGAGAACACTTGCAAATTCAAAAAATTTAACATAATTCCCTGCATCTTTTCAGACCACAATGGAGTGAAACTAGAAATCAACTCTAAGAAGACCCAGAGTACCCATGTAAACATGTAGAGACTGAACTCCACATTGTTGAACGAGGAATGGGTCATAGAAGAAGTAAGTGGGAAAATTAAAAAATTCCTAGAAACCAATGAAAACAGAGACACAACATATCAAAACCTCTGGGACACCTTAAAGGCATTACTAAGAGGAAAATTTATACCACTGAGTGCCCATATAAGAAGAACAGAAACTCACCAAATAAATGACCTAATGACACAGCTCAAAGCCCTTGAAAAACAAGAACAGTCCAACCCCAAAGCCAGTAGAAGACAGGAAATCATGAAAATCAGAGCAGAAATTAATGAAATAGAGAATAAAAAAAATACAGAAAATCAACAAAACCAAAAGCTGGTTTCTTGAAAAAATAAACAAGATAGATAAACCATTGGCCAACCTAACCAAAAAAAAGAGAGAATCAACCCAAATTACCAAAATAAGAGATGAAAAAGGTGATATTACCACTGACAGTGTAGAAATACAGAGGATCATCAGAAACTATTTTGAAAAACTATACTCAAACAAAATGGAAAATCTGGAAGAAACTGACAATTTTTTAGATACATACAATCCTCCTAAATTGAGTCAAGAAGATATAAAAATTTAAATCAACCAATAAAAATCAAAGAAATAGAAACAGCAATAAAAAGTTTACCTCAAACAAAAGCCCAGGGCCAGATGGTTTTCCAAGTGAATTTTATAAAACATTTATAGAAGAACTAATC
The DNA here is from genome assembly GCA_004027655.1 of Graphiurus murinus. Taxonomy (NCBI): domain Eukaryota; kingdom Metazoa; phylum Chordata; class Mammalia; order Rodentia; family Gliridae; genus Graphiurus; species Graphiurus murinus. Next base: position 6,875 of record PVLC010035161.1, on the reverse strand, counting down.
CCAATACTCCTCAAACTATTCCGTGAAATAGAAAGAAAGGGGACCCTCCCAAACACTTTCTATGAAGTCACCATCACATTAATACCAAAGACAAATAAAGACAGCTCAAGAAAAGAAAAATATAGGCCTATATCACTGATGAACCTAGATGCAAAACTGCTAAACAAAAATACTAGCAATGCGCATTCAAAACCACATCAAGAGTATTATACACCATGACCAAGTCAGGTTCATCCCAAGGATGCAAGGCTGGTTCAACATATGGAAAACAATCCATGTAATACACCACACAAACAAACTCAAAGGCAAAAATCACATGATCATCTCAACTGATGCTGAAAAAGCATTTGACGAGATCCAACACCCATTCATGCTAAAAGCACTGCAGAGAATCGAAATAGAAGGAAGACACCTCAGAATCATAGAGGCAATATACAATAGACCTACAGCCACTATCATATTAAATGGAGAAAAACTGCAAGAGTTCCCACTAAAAACAGGAACAAGACAAGGATGTCCATTATCACCTCTTCGATTCAACATAGTACTTGAGACTCTAGCCAGAGCAATAAGGCAAGAGAAGGAAAACAAAGGGGTAAAAATAGGGAAAGAAGAACTAAAACTATCCCTTTTTACAGATGACATGATACTATACTTAGAAGACCCAACAACCTCAACCAAAAAACTTATAGAACTAATCAACAAATTCAGCAACGTGTCTGGATACAAAATCAATCTTAAAAAATCAGAAGCTTTCCTGTATGCTAACAATAAATCCACTGAAAAAGAAATCCAGAAAACAATTCCACTCACAATAGCACCCCACAAAATTAAATACTTAGGGATAAACCTGACCAAGGAGGCAAAAGACCTCTATAAGGAAAACTATAAAAGGTTGAAAAAGAAATCGATGAAGACCTTAGAAGATGGAAATATCTTCCATGCTCTTGGATAAGCAGAATAAATATCATCAAAATGGCCATCCTTCCAAAGTAATATACAAATTCAATGCAATTACCCATGAAATTACCAAAGGCACTCCTCACAGACAGAGAAAAATCAGTCCTTAAATTCATTTGGAACAACAAAAGCCCAGGATAGCCAAAGTAGTTCTTAGTAATAAGAACCACGCAGGAGGTATCACAATATCTGACTTCAAACTTTACTACAAAGCCACAGTAATAAAAACAGCATGGTATTGGCACAAAAACAGACACACAGACCCATGGAGCAGAATAGAATATTCAGAAACAGATCCATGCACTTACAGCCAAATGATTTTTGACAAAGGAGCCAAAAACATACACTGGAAAAAAGATAGCCTCTTCAACGAATAGTGTTGGCAAAACTGGTTAACCATATGCAGGAAAATGGAAATAAACCCCACTTTCTCACCCTGCACAAGAGTCAATTCCAGGTGGATCAAAGACCTGGAAGTAAGGCCAGAGACCTTGCAGCTACTTGAAGAGGGCATAGGCCCAACACTTCAACACATAGGCACAGGTTAAAACTTTCTCAACAAAACCTCAAAAGCACAAGCAACTCAAAGATCAATACATAGGATTTCATTAAACTGAAGAGCTTCTGTACAGCAAAGGAAACTATCAAGAACCTCAACAGAGAGCCCACAGAGTGGGAGAAAATTTTTGCCAGCTACTCTTCTGATAGAGGACTAATATCAAGGATATACAGAGAACTCAAGAAACTCACAGCTAAGAAAACAAATAACCCAATCAAAAAAAATGGGAAAAGGATCTAAATAGACACTTCACAAAAGAAGAAATACAAATGGCCAATAAATGTATGAGGAAATGTTCAACATCATTAGCAATCAGAGAGATGCAAATCAATACTAACTTGAAATTTTACCTAACTCCAATCAGAACGACAACTGTCAAGAACACAAACAACAACAAATGCTGGCGAGGGTGTGGAGAAGTGGGAACCCTAATACATTGTTGGTGGGATTGCAAATTAGTGCAACCACTTTGGAAAACAGTATGGAGGATCCTCAGACGAATGGGAATGATCCTACCATATGATCCAGCAATACCTCTTCTGGTTATCTACCCAAAAGAACGGAAACCAAACTATCAGACCAACGCATGTGTATCTATGTTTATAGTTGCACAGTTTACAATTGCCAAACTATGGAACCAGCCAAAATGTCCATCAACAGATGAATGGATTACAAAACTATGGGATATGTACACAATGGAATTTTACTCAGCCATAAAGAAGAACAAAATCATGTTATTTGCAAGGAAATGGATGGAACTGGAAAACATTGTTAAGTGAGATTAGTCAGTCACAAAAAGTTAAAAATTGAATGCTCTCCCTAATATGTAGAAGCTAGGGAGAAAATGGGACATAAGAGGGACTCCAGATGAAGAAGGAGAATCTTTAGGTGAACAAAGAATTTGACTTAATGGAAGGTAATGGGGGGAGGGAGGACACCCTAATAAACATGATGTACTTTCATGGACACATCTAAGTCAATCACTAAACTGACCTTGAGAAGGAGGGTGGAGGAGGGAGTGGGGCGGGATTTGGGGAAGGGTTAAATGAGAAATATGTGTATGGATGTCTTTACCTATACTAGATTGTACCTAACAAAGACGTGTGATTACATTGCACCAAATAAAGGAAAGATGAAAAAAAAAAGGATTTGTTAAAGTCACACCAGGAGATTTTTGATCTACGTAATGGGGAGCCCATTTCTATTAAAGAGGCAGAAACAGCTAACACATTTGTAGATCAGCTTCAACCCTTGGTGCCTACCTGTCCCTCGTTTACCTCCTTGCTGGGAGGAGTTATCGGATTAGCAGCAACAGTCATTCTAGGCTTATGCATTCTACCACTCGTTGTACGCCTTGTGATCAATGCGTATGTTAGTATATGAGCAGATTTACATGGAATAAAAATGCAAGCACCGCCTCACACAGGGCCTGGTAGTCAATGACGGGTTCGATTTTCTCAGGGCAATATCAACCTAAGACAGGGCTCATTGAATGACTCCTCGAGACCCCATGATGGGTAAGATTAAGCACCTGGTAGGAAACGACCTAAGACAGGCACAGTCCTTCGTGCATTTTAAAATAAAAACTGGGGAGTTGTGGGAGCCCAGCTGGGCCTTTTCCCCCCTGGCAGTTGCTATCTGTATACATGAGTAATTATACTGACTCTTCTGCTATGGCTACGTTGGCGTCTCGAAGTCTGGAGATTGCTCCTAGGATGCGTAAATGAAAGAACCTCCTACTTCTTAGAAAGTAAATATATGACCCTAAAGGAATATGGTTTTATGACTCTAGAAAGTTTGCTTTTCCAGGCTATGTTAAGAATGTGGGCTATACGTGTAAAATGAAGAAGTGGTGCTATTTGTGTTCTGACAATGATTGATATATCATAAATGTCTACGTAACCCTGTTGTACTCAAGATATGTATAAAAAATCCGTGCTGAAAAATAAAAAAAAAAGAAAAGGACATGTCTACATCATATTATAGTTAAAAAGCTAAGGGTACAGAAATGAAGAATATGAAAAACTACCAGAGAGTAATTCAAATTCACATATAAAGGCAATTCCATCAGAATAACAGAAAATTTCTCAAGTAGAAATTCTAAAGGTCAGAAAGGCATGGAATGATATATTTCAAACCGTGAAAGAAAATAACTGAAAATATAGATTACCTTATCATGCAACAATATACTTTAGAATCAAAAGAAAAATAAAGAACTTCCTAGATAGGCATAAACTAATGGAAATTGTGACAACTAACTCAGCACTACAGAAGATACTTAAAAAAATCCTTCACACAGAAGATAAGCACAAGCATGAGAATATGGGAAAGAATAAATTTCCAAGAAAATAGTGTATAAATAAAATAGAAAAACAACAAAAAAGTGGGAATAAGCAACATTCAACAATAATCCTGAATGTAAATAGTCTTAATTCTCTAATTAAAAGACATATATTGGCAGATTGGATTAAAAACAGTCACAAATATTTGTTGCCTGTAGGAAAAATACCTCACTGGCAAAGATACACAGAGACTGAAAGTGAAAGGATGAATGATGTTCTTCCATGCAAATGTCATATGGAAGCAGGCAGAATTAACTACATTCATATTTTAAGAAGCAGGCTTAAAGTAAAAATCACTCAGAAGAGACAACCAAGATCTCTACATATTGGAAAAGGAAAAAGTCCACCAAGAAAATTTAACAATTATAAAATATATACACCATAAAGTAGGGAAGCCAAATTCACAAACCAATCCATTTTCAACAAAAGGGACAGATATGCCTAATAAAAAAAAATAGTGGGTGAATTCAATACCCAGTGTTTACAATAGATACGTCATTCAGAAAAAAATCAACAAAGAAACATCAGAGGAAAACTGCACTTGAGATCAATGAAACTTAGACATGTACAGAATATTTCATCCAGCAACAGAAGAACACACTTCTTTTTAGCAACTCATGGAATTTTCTTCAAAATAGATCATATTTTAGTCCATAAATAAATTATTAACAAACAGAAAAGAAACAATTTCTTGCACCCAATCAGATAATAATGGAATGAAAGAAGAAAGAAACTACCAGAGAATATACAAATGCATGGAGATTGAACAATGCCATTTGAAAGATCAATGGGCAATTTAAGAAATCACAAGGGAAATTAAAGTTACACAGACTCAAATGAAAGTGTAAACACAACATACATGCATCTGTTGGATATAGCAAAGGAAGTTCTAAAAGGGAAGTTGATAGTTTTTGTTGTGAAAGAGCCAACCAGCAATATTATCAAACTTGTACTCCCATTCCCAGTCAAAACAACAAAGCCCTTTTGGTGGTAAAATCTGCACTGAAATAGAAAATCATCCATTTCCATCGCCACAGCTCAGCAGAGGTGGCCAGGCAAAGAGGGGGCTGATCTTAGCATAATAATATGCCTAACTATTTTGGTTGGTGTGGGGCCACAAAGAAGCATCATAGAATCTCCCACACAGTGGGGAAGGTTCTCAAAAATTTCATAAAAAATAAATATTGAATCTGGGCGTGGTGGCACATGCTTGTAATCCCAACATTTGGGAGGCTGAGACCAGAGGATCCGGGTTCGTGGCCAGCCTCCACTACTTAGTGAGGCCCTCCGCAACTTAGTGAGACCCTGTTTCAAAATAAAGAATAAAAAATAGGGCTGGGGGTATAGCTCGGAGGTAGAATTCCCCTGATTTCAATCACCAGTACCGCAAAAAAAAAATAATAATAATAAATAAATATTGAGCATGTATACAAGAATTGCATTAACTAACTGATATTAATTCCTAGTGTATCTACACAGTTTGTTTAGATACCATAGAGTTCTATCTAATTCTGTGTGTACTTTTGTCAACTAATTACATCTTCCCAACAATTTTTATTTATTAACATTATAATTGCCACACCTTCCAGAATCTATTTTACTTCTACATAATAAATTATCACTTCCTTCCTTAACTCTTTTACTTCTCTTCTTTTTTTTATTGGTACATTGTAATCATACATCATTATAAAGTTCAGAGTTATAGAGACATATATGCACATAGCACTCAATGAACTTTCCCATGCCCTCTGACTGGCACCCTGCTCCCTCATCTTCCCAGTGCATGACATTGAGATCGGCATTGATAAGTGTGTGTAGTACAGTATGTCCATTGAAGTATTTCCTTCATGGCATCTCCCTTCCCCCACCCATCTCTCTCCTTTAGGCTACCTTCATCACTCCACTAAGGTTTCTCCTCCCTTGTCTTGAGAAATTTTTGTATTCCAATTTTTCTCTAGCTTCCACATATGAGGAAAAAACATCTGACCTTTCACTTTTTCTGACTGACTAATCTCACTTAGCATAATATTCTCCAGTTCCATTCATTTCTCTGAAAATGATATAATTTTGTTCTTTTTTTTCCCCTGATACTGGAGATTGAACCCAGGAGCATTCTACCTCCGAGCTACACCTGCAGTCATATTTTTTTATTCTTTATTTTGAAACAGGGTTTCATTAAGTGAGGAGAGCCTCACTAGGTAGCTGAGGCTGACTGCGAACCCAGATCCTCCTGTCTCAGCCTCCCAAGTACTGGGATTACAAGCGTGAGCCACCAAGCCCGGCAATTTTGTTCTTCTTTATGGCCGAGTGGAATTACATTCTGTGTCTATCCCATAATTTTGTGATCCATTCATCTGATGATGGATACCTAGGCTGGTTTCATAGTTTGACTATTATGAACTATGCTTCTATAAATATAGATACGCATGTATTACTATGGTAGCTGATTTCAATTCTTTTGGCTATATATCCAGGAGTGGTATAGCTGAGTCATATGGTAGGTTCATTTGCATTCTTCTGAATACTGTATGGACTATTTTCCAAAGTGATTGCACTAATTTGCAATACCAACAATGTATCGGAGTTCCAACCTCCCCACATCTGCACCAGCATTTATTATTTGTGTTTTTAATAATTGCTGTTCAAATTGGTATCAGGTGAAATCTCAATGTAGTTTTGATTTGCATCTCTCTGACTGCTAATGATGTTGAACATTTTTTCATATATTTACTGGCTATTTGTATTCCTTTCTTTGTGAAGTGTCGATTTAGGTCATTTGTCCATTTTTATTGGGTTATTTGGGTTTTTTTAAAGATAGTTTCTTGAGTTCTTTGTATATTCTAGATATTAGTCCTCTATTGGAGGAGTAGCTAGCAAAGATCTCTCATTCTTTTGGCTCTCTCTTAAGGTTCTCTTAGTTTCCTTTGCTACACAGAAGTTCCTCAATTTAACGCAATCCCACTTATTAATACTCTTTTAATTTCTTGTGCTTTTGGGGTATTATTGGGGAAGTT
>PVLC010035160.1:0-16495 GCA_004027655.1 Graphiurus murinus | reverse complement strand
CAAAAAAAAAAAAAAAAAAAAAAAAAAAAAAATCAGGCTTACACAGTTGTATTCTGAGTGCCTGACATTTCTCAAGTAAGCTTCAGTTTTAAGGTCATATCTTCACTGAAATTAAGGAAATTCTTTGAATTATTTCTACAAGTCCAAGACACTAAACTTCATGGATCGGTAAACATGGTAGCTTACTTCCTATTATGTCTTTTACCCCCATTGCAAGAAAAGACCAAACACAGAGGGAACCTCCTTTGTGGGTGAAGGGGGAGAAAAAAGTTTAGATCTTGATGAGCCATTCTTTTAGTTGCCAGAGTCAAAAAGCAAGTTAATATTAGCTTGAATACCAAAGGGCATGTGGAGCTCATAAAACTAGGAAACACAGGGGTCTTCCAGTTTTCAAAATGGATTTGTCCAAAGGCATGAATGATGTAATCAGGCAACTGACGTTACTTTCTGGGAAAGGTTTCTTCTGTTAACTCAATTCTTAGGTAGTTTTCCCACAACATGGCCATGAGCTGGTTACACTCTCCTACTAGCTTTACAAGCCCAGTGGAAAAAGAACTTTTCCTCAGTACTTCTGGGTGAGATAGTCATTAGTCAAGCTTGAGTGTCATTTCCTTCACTGCAGATAAGAGGTAGAGCACTAGAACAGCTAAGGCCTCTGCCATGAGCAACCCCGAAGCCGAGTACGGAGATACAAATCAGGTTGTCTCACCCAGTGAACAAAACCATGAGTTATTCCTCATGCAAAGACTTACCATGGAGTCCTTATAAATGACAGAGAAGCATGGACTATTAAATTACAATAGGATATTAATCTCACCCGCTAAGAAAACGGAGGGCCCAGAGAAGATATGCCCTTGAACTGGACAACAAAATGGAAGAGGATTAGTGCTGCATGTTCAGTTTGAAAGAGACAGCAGCATCACCTTCTTCTTTAATTATAAGTTACATAGTTGTACAGATATAACAACCGAATACTGCCTGTGAAGGCAGAATAGAACTCTGAGAAGATAAGGATGGATAGCACTTAAATTTTGAAAGGAAGATAGAAGAGTTCCTAATCTCACCGATCTTTTTACATAGGATTCCCTCTCCTTTACCATTCCATGCAGAATCAACCACCAAACTTCATGAGTGCTTCCTCAAAAAGACTTCATCATGCTCAAGTGGTGATTTCTTGGATCATCTAAAACTCTACTTTGACCCTCTGCTGGCTCACTTCTCCACATGTTGTTGGAAAAGGAATAGATGAGAGAATTTGGATAATTTGACCAAAGGGAAGTTGATTTGGGAATCCATTTCCTGTCCCCAAGAAAGTAGAACAATAAGATTAGGAAATGCAAAATGGAAAATAAAATGATGGAACTGGCATGGTGGTGCACATCTGTAATCCCAGTACTTGGGAGGCTGAAACAGGAGGATTGCAGATTCAAGGCCAGGCTCAGCAACTTAGCGAGGCCCTCTTTCAAAAAAAAAATAAAATAAGGCTGGGATATAGCTCAGAAATAGAATGCCTCTGGGTTCAATCCCCAATACAAAGAAGGAGGGAGGGAGGAAGGGAAGGAAGGAAGGAAGGAAGGAAGGAAGGAAGGAAGGAAGGAAGGAAGGAAGGAAAAAAGGAAATGATGGGAAACTAGAAGACAAATCCAGGTATTTCAACAATCAAATAATAGGAATTCCCAAAAAAAGACTAGAGAACATTGAAATAGAGATATAAAATAAATGATTCAAGAACATCTTCCCAGAACCAAAGGCCATAAATTTCCAGACTGAAGACACTTGCTAAGTGCCCAGTAAAATGACTAAGATATGCATGAAGGTATAGCATTAAAAATTCCCAAAACTAGGAACAAAAAAGAAAATAAGATCTCTCTCTCTCTCTCTCTCTCTCTCTCTCTCTCTCTCTCTCTCTCTCTCTCTCTCTCTGTCACACACACACACACACACACACACACACACAAACAAACACACACGAGTCAGTATTCAAAAATGGTTTTGGAGTTCTCAGTAGCACTGAAACCAGGAAGACATGGAGCTAATCTTTAATATTATTGTGGTGTGGATCTGGAATGTTTCCCAAAGGCTGTGTTAAAGACTTATGTGATGCAGTCATATGTTGAGGTAGGGCTTTGGGGGAGTGATTGGATCATGGCGCTCTACTCTCATCAATGGATTAGCTCATTGATAGAATCATAGTTGAATGGACTACTGGGAGGTGGAAGATACCATAAGAGGTGTGAGCTAGTTGAAAGGAGTGGATCTTTGGAGGTGTGCCCTTGGGGACTATATCTTGTCCCTGGCCCTCATTTCTTTCTCTCTCTCTCTCTCTTTCCCCACCCCCTCCTTCCTTCCCTCCCTCCCTCCCTTTTTTTTCTCTCTAGTAGCCATTGGGGAGGAAGCTTCGCCCCACCATGATCTCCTGATTCACTAAAGGCCCAGAAACAATGAAGCCAGCCAACAGTGGGCTCAAACCTCTGAAACCTTCAGCCAAAATAAATCTTTCCTCCTTTAAGTTGTTTTTCTTGAATATTTTGTCATAGCAACCAAAAGCTAACATGAATATTCTAAAGGAAGAAAAAAATTATTTCCAACCTAAAGTTTCATACATGACCAAACTATCAACCAAGTCTTAGGATTAAGTCACTTTTTTTCTTCTGAAAGCTACTGGATTAAACCAGAAAAGTGGAAGCCTGGAACACAGGAATCAGAAAGCTCCAACACAAGAGAGGGTAAAATGACCCTTGAGGATGACAGTGAAATGACATCAGAGTGTTCCTATGTTCCAGGAGGAGAGGGCAGACCATTCCCAGACCAAGGAAGCCGGTCTGAAAGCCACAGGAATGGCCCTATTAAAAAGAGAAAATGGTTAGACTACTTCACTGGCAGTACATTGAGAAGAGATTTAGACAACTGGCAACGACTTTTATGGTTAAATTAGTGATGGGAACATGGAATTTAAATGAACAAAAATATAGACTCCTGGGAAAGAGCTGAAAATCTATAATAAAGTAAAAATAACTGTCATTGACTACCTCAGCTGTAAATAGCATTTACATAAATTTAATAATGTAAATGCTGAATATTGACCCACATGAATTATACTATTGAATGGAGGTAGCATAAGAAGGGTGTGTGTGTGTGAGTGTGTGAGAGTGTGTGCATGAGTGTGTGAGAGAGAGACACGTCACATGGGGGGGGGCTTTGGTGTGTGTCTGTGGGGGGGAGAGACATAGGGGGCTTTTGGGTGCAGGAGAAGAAAGTCCAATTCTCATTCTGCAATCCTGCATGGTGGGAATCCAATACACAATGATCAAGACAGTGACAAGAAATAGTCATACAAACACCTGTCTGAAATTTGGGAGATGAAACAGAGAGGATCTAAACCCTGCTGGGTCTTTTGGTAACAAATTCTAATGAATTATTTGGCTTTTATGTACCCCAAAATCCTTTTGTTTGTTTTCAGGATAAAGCACTTAGCAGTCTATTGTATGGCTTCCATCTCTTTTGCAGGTTTACCACCCGCCTTCAGCCTCAATCAGACTGCTAGAGCAGACATATGCTCAGTACCTAGTTCACAGCAGGGACCCACTAAATGTTTCTGGAACTAGATTGAACCTGGAATATAAGTACCTAGTAGGGAAGATGCCCATCTAAGCCAGGAGAAAAATGTTAAGAGATAACAGTTTCTTTTGCCAATGTTTTAAATTGTATATGAGGCCGGGCGTGGTGGCGCATGCTTGTAATCCCAGTATTTAGGAGGCTGAGACTGGAGGATCCGGGTTCGCGGCCAGCCTCAGCTACCTAGTGAGGCACTCCGCAACTTAGTGAGACTCGGTTTCAAAATAAAGAATAAAAAATAGGGCTGGGGGTGTAGCTCAGAGGTAGAATGCCCCTTAGTTCAATCCCCAGTACCACACACACAAAAAAAGAAAAAATAAATAAATAAATAAATTTTATATGAGGATCCAGATTAACCTTTTAACTTTAGATCTGCTTTTGTGAAGAATCAGTAGTGACAAAGCCACAAGTCTGCCCAAATGAATTGAAACACTCCTGTGCCCAAAAGGTCTGTTTTTTTAAGGGTATATGTATATATACATATACATGCTGAATATTGACCCACATGAATTATACAACATATATATATATATATGTATATATGAATATATAATGTGTGTGTATATATATATATATATACATACATATTCATTGTTTATAACAAGCCATTGTTTAGTAGAGGGGCATATATTCATCAGGCCAGAGCTGAATAGATATAGGAAAAAGAAAGGGAGCAAGGGATTTAAAAATCTGTGTGAGGGAAAATAAATAAATTAAGGGGACCAGAGAGAGAAGAGATGACACATAAAATGCCAAAAGAGGATGTATGGAAGGACAGTCCAAGTTTTCCTCTGTGATATGTGATGAAATCCTTCTCCTCATGTCTCTATGAAACCTTAGGTAAAATCCACATTATTCACCAAGGCTTCTGGAGTTGTGTATTTTGGAGAATGCAAAGAAGAGGTAAATCTGAACACCGAGTTGGCTGTGGGGAGACAGCAGAGGCTACCCAAAGATTGCAGTAACTTTGAGGTACGAGACCACTCCTGACGAGTGTCACAGAGACCAGTAACATAGACAGTTGTAGCAATCGTCCACCTGAGATGCTGCTGATATGACAATATGTTGTTGGTGGTGGCAGTCTTCTGTTAATCATTATTCATTCAGATATAGTTGATGTTTTTGGAGGTAAGGCCCAAAGTAAAATTACTGGGGATATAGTGAAGAATGGGGAACACCTTAGCGATTCACCATTGAGTAGATGAGGTCATTAGCACAAAGATCAAGAAAAAAGACTAGTTTCACAAAGGCATCAAGCTGTTCTAGCATCTTTTTATCATGGCTCTGTCTCTAACTCATTCAGCTATATAGAGATTGTCACTTAACCTCTCTGGGACTCAGTTTCCTCTTCTGGAAGAGAGAAGTTTAAAATTGATGCTCTCTACAATCCTTTAATTTTAGAAGATGGAGACAGTTCCTAAATGAAAAAAATAATAATAATAACTGACAGAATTTCTTCCCTGGTTTTGATCCAGTAAAGAGTCAACCGGCTTGTAATAAACCAAAAATACACTTTACGGCAATCATCAAGAAAAGAACAGAAGGGAGATAATCCCTCTTCTTTTTCCTGTTGAAGCCAGTTACCCACACAACCTCCAATTTTACTGCCAACCCCACTTAGTCATCAGATATTCGGTACTCAAGCAAAATCCATTCAGTCGCTGATTATACTGTGAAACCTGAGAATGTCCAGAAAAGTGGCAAGGAAGAGATCGTGTTTTGTTCATCAAAACACTTTTCAAATTAAGCCATCACATCCTAAAATAGTGGATTAGAATCACCCATCAGGACTTCCTCCTGAAAGCATGCAAATGCACAGCCCTTGTTTAGAAATGGAGGGCTGATTACACTGCAGATACTAAAATGACTAATAGCTAAGACCTAATAAGACACCTGTCAATTTCCCTTTTTTAGCTTACAAATTTCAATCTACAGGAGCTGCCTGACACAAGCAGAACTTTGCTGACGCTTCTGTGTGTGCTTGAGCAGTGATAGCATTCAAGCTAAAATGGAGTTTCAGATATTTCCATCCATGTCTTAAAAATACATTTTCAGAATTACAGTATTAACCACAAATGAATGGCTGCCTAGCCTCTCAAATGAGATACAGAAATAGCGTTGTGAAGTCCATCAGAGAAGGAACGGCTTCCCATCACCACTCCAGTTAAATGGGAAGGAAGACGATTTCCTAGAAGAGTCCATAAATAGAAACTGACATTTTTTCTGTAATGGAAAAAAAATCTCAGTGAGAGTCGAGAGATTATTTCCTTTGGGGGTTCTAGAATTTCAAATCTTATAATTTTATATTGTTTACAATAATTGTGTCCTATGAAATGGAAGAAACATATCAATAGCTAGGACAGAATTTGTGGGTGCTTTTCACGGTAAAGAGAAGAGCATGCATCATTGGACAACAATAAGCCCTACTTAAAGCAGGCATGACCACAATAAAAATCAAAGTGATATTTCACAGCTTGCCAAATTAATCCAAACAATCAAATTAAACAAATTTTTACTGTCCTTTAGGGTTGAGTGCCATGAAAGGGAAAGTTATTTATATATCAGGAAATCATTTCTGAGCATGACAAAAGTGTATTGCTTAAAAAAAAAAAAAAAAAAAGCCTTCTGGACTAACTATAGCTAATTCACACCCTGAATGGTAAATTTATTTATGCATTCAAAATTTTTAAAGAGCTCTCTGCAGAGCCTAATTAGTATGCTTTTAGAATCTTCTTTCCAAATTTAGATCCTGAAATTTACAATGAACAAGAATGACATTCCCTTTTTAACAAGAAAAAGCAAATGAAGATGAATCAGAATACAGATGGAATAGTATTTTGTACTCTCCTTGAGTTCTTTAAACGATGGTTTTAAGAAAATTTTATCAGCCATTGATCTGAGAGATCTTTTAAAAAGTTATAAAGACATATTAAGAACAAAAAATAATAATTTCTAATTAGATCTTCCCACTTGTATCTATGTGGGCAGTAGGAAAAATTGAGATGCATGTGATTCTATTACTAATGCTGGGACAACTTCTCTAGATCATGTAAATTATCCTCTAGTTTAACACATGTGAAATCTTACTCATCATTTATATTTCCACTTATATTTAAAAATATTTACACTTACAAGTTTTCTTCATATTTTGGTGCCAAGATCCCAATGTCATTTACTTGAGTCTTTTAAATTTATGTGACTTAATAGGGTAAGAATCTCATGGCCTATTCAATGACAGAGTCAGTGTCTCTTCAGGTTTTTTCTAGCATACTATAGCACTGTAAATAAAAAACAAATAGATAAAACAAAAATCATGAGCTACACCTTGAAATTATCTATTGGTGTGCATGGAATATATAAAAATATATTTAAAATATCAAAAATGATTGAATGAATCAACATCACTGAAGAAAGCAGTAGAGTGTCTGTAAATAAACTATTTAGGACAGGAATCCAAGTCGCCCTTTACCACACCAAGTCACTGAATTACCCTGAGCTCATCACAACCTCTGGTTCTTAGATTACTTAGTTGTCTTTTTTTTTTTTTTAGATTTAACTAACATTTAGATTGATTGCATATGCACCAGACAATACTTTAAGGACTTTAAGTACAAAAATCCACTTAATTCTCACAACAATCCTATGAGCAGGGCCAGCTTCCTGGGCAATGGCACAGGATCTCATGCTCAGAAATGTCCTGTGTTTGGTTTAATTCTCAGCTGCCTCCATTTTGAAATTTAAACAAAAGACCCAGCATTTTCATTGCATTGAAATCTAAGCAAGGATTTCTATAAATTATGCAACTAGTCTTGTCAATAATGTAAGAACTATTACCATCCTCATTTTACAGATGGGAGAACTAAAGAAAAGAGAGAGTAGGTAACTTATACGTAAGCTGGTCATTACTCGAGCCAAGTACACACGTGGGCCATGACCATATCTACAGGACTTACAAGAAACATTGGAAGCCATTAATATAAAATTCCCAGACAGCTCTGCAATTATAACTAAAATCCTTTAATAAAAAGAATGTTATCCAGGTGTGGTAGCACACGCTTGTAATCCCAGCATTCGGGAGGCTGAGACCAGAGGATCCAGGTTCTTGGCCAGCCTCAGCTACCTAGTGAGGTCCTCCGCAACTTAGTGAGACCCTGTTTCAAAATGAAGAATAAAAAAAAATAGGGCTTGGGGTGTAGCTCATAGGTAGAATGTCCCTGGGTTCAATCACTAGTACCGCAAAAAAAAAAAAAAAAAGAATGTTGATTTCACCCTTCTTCCATCAATGTTTTTTATAGGTGTAGAATTGCAGTGGATAAAGAAAAAGAAATGCATTCACAAACAAGCCAAATTTGAAAAAAGAACTGCTTAGCTAAATGAAAGGTGAGAGGGTTCTAAATGGTGGTGGCAGGGGCTTAGCTATTTAAATGGCAAGCAAAACAGGATACCTTCAGGACTATTTCAGACTCCAATCCCCAAATTAGAGCTTTTAGGAGTGGGATCCAGAGCCCAACATGGGGAAGACCAAGTTAGTCAGTGATGGAGAGGCCACAGCAGAGGCGGACACATCAAAGGAAAACATGCTGCACTGCCTTTTATAGAAGTGAAAACAGCCCAACCACCTGGCCGTCCAATGGGCACTCATAAATAAAAGGCTTGCATCAGCTAAGGATCAAATACTAAAGAGAATAGGGCTCTGAGTCAAAGGTCAAATCTCCTGTGGAGAGAAGCATCTGGCCTCCCATGGCTCCCAGGGTGTCCTCTTCTACCCTCCCCATCCCCACCTTCCACCTAAGGTAACCTTGGTGTCTCATGTTGACTAAAACCTACCAGATCTGGAGGGTGGAAAGTGGCCCCCCCCCTCATTAAATCAGGACCTCACCTATATATTATCATTATTATTTTCATTGTTACTATTAATTATTTGTCACAATAGATGTCCATCTTCATTCTGCTTTTGGTTTTTAAAGATCAAATAAATCTCTTGTTTCATTTATTGCAAAATCAAATTCCAAATATAGACAGGCCAATGCAAAAACCAGCTATGTTTGGTCCAAAGGGATGCCTCCAAAGAGAACTAAGAAAGCTGTTGTTCTAAATTAAGTATACTCTTCATTCCAAACACCCTTGCCCAGTGCAGACCAGAACTATGTGAGTAACAATGAACAGACATAGTCATTGATACTGAAGGAAGCATTAGAAGAAAATGAATGGTATTAAAACAAACAGAGTTCTCTGATAAAATGGTATAATTTCTGATTAGATTAAGGAAAGCCAAAGCAATCTTATAGTTTTTAGGCTATTATGATTTTCTGGTTGGTCAATAAGTGCCTTTATGCCTATTGATATTTAATTAATTAACCAGTCACAGTTTCCTTAGAAGGTCTCCCAACCTACCCCACTGCTTAGATCTATCAAGGACCAAGTGAGAATACCCAAAGAGCCTTTCCTGGTCCCAAATCCATTCTGCATTTGTTTTTTTGTGAAACAAACTGTCTCTCTAATATGGCCTAGAATTCCTTTCAATGCCATCACTGTTCTATGTGTAACCAAAAGTCAGAAAACACTAACCTTCACAGAATAAAGTAAAAATTGCCCAAGTGGAAGCCATGGTTGGCAGCAAGGGAGAAACCATCCAACCACACAGCTCACTGTCTACATTAACATCACTTTACCATCCCAGGAAACTCCTGATCAGAACAATGTAATTCCAAATAACTTAAGTTTTTCAGGAAATACCCATGGATTCATTTATCTAAATACTAGACTACTCATTAGAGTTAAAAACAGACAAACAAACCTTTCTCAGAACAATAGATCTCTGGACCAGGTCGATCGAATGATTTATCTTGCTTCACGACTAGATTCACCAATTTCACTATGTCCCCAACCCTGAACAAACTTTGCCAGACTCCAGCTACCCTCCACCATTACCAGTACATTGAAAGACATTCCTTAAACCAGACCCAGAAGTATGCCACCCATCTCTTCCTGGCTCCAAGAACCCACTTAGGCTCTGCTTTGTTTTATCAACGTTATTGAAATTTAGGGATCTTTTCAGGGAGTCAGTAATCAGCACATCCTTCCCCTCCACTACCAACTCTAACTCCTAGGTCTCCTCTAGTCACATAAATGCTGAGCAGCAAGCAATTGAATGCAAGCAGGCCTGGTACAGAAAGAACTGGTAGAAGGCTTTTCCCTAGTGAATCAGGAGAGGACTTGGAAACCAGTACTGAAGAATCCAACTTGGCCTGGAGAGCTCTGTAGAGCTCCAGGGAAATGAACTCCTTATCCTTCAAGAGGTGAACAAAGTTCTCCCTGACCTTGAGGCTGAGAAAGCATGAGAGAAAGGGAAAAAAATATTTACTTCTGCCTGCCCATGAGACTTGGCTGCCAGCATTCGGAGACCTGAACAAGCAGAACTACAGCCAAGTGAGTGAAAAAAGACAAACAGACAGAAGGAGGTTCGGCGGTCAGAGACAGAGAGAGCAATCAGTGAGATCGTTCAAATTTAGCACATGATATTATAAAGAGAGGTGGAAGAGAATACCTAGGGGAAAACAATGAAGTCCAAATTCAGGTCCAAAACCGTCTGAAGCTAAAAATGATAATTTTCCAACTAACATTGCATGAGATGAGTTGGAAGAAGGAAGGCTATATTGAGCCCTAAAATAGCAGTGGAAAATATCTAATGGAATAAATAGCTTAAAGCAAAAAGCAAAAATATAAATAGATAGAAATCATAAAGGAAAAGAATTTTGAGAGGAAAATGACTATATTCCATAAATCCTATATTCAAACCGCCTATTTAAATCACAACAAAATTTCCATGGCACAGAGGAAGATGGAAAAAGAAACAAGAGATAGATAGATGATAAAATAAATGCATACCAAATGTATATGCACACATAATTATCGTAATAATATATATGTAAATAAATAATGACACAATGTCCAAGAATATATATAAAGGTATTAAGTTAACATTTATTGAACTTATAAAATAATATCTAATTTCCTCATAAAATTCCTATGAAATTGAAACTAGTATTATCCCATTTCACCATGGAGGAAGCAGAAGCACAAAGTAACTAAGTAACCAACCCATAGACACAAAAATAGGAAGTGGCAGAGCCAGGATTCAAACCCAGGCAATATGGCTCCAAATTCAAAGCTTTTAAATGCCAGATTATCCTCAGATTATTCTTAAATAGGGACTCTTAAAGAAGAAATACAGCTGGGAGTGGTGGCCCATACTTGTAATCCCAGTACTTGGGAGGCTGAGACCAGAGGATTGGAGTTCACAGCCAGCCTCAGCTACTTAGTGAGGTTCTCCACAACTTAGTGAGACCCTGTTTCAAAAAAAAAAAAAAAAAGAGTAAAAAAATAGGACTGGGGGTGTAGCTTAGAGGTAGAATGCCCCTGGTTTCAATCCCCAGTACCACAAAAAAAAAAAAAAAAAAAAAAAAACCCACAAGCAACAACAAATGCTGGTGAGGGTGTGGAGAAATGGGAACCCTAATACATTGTTGGTAGGATTGCAGATTAGTTCAACCACTTTGGAAAACAGTATGGAGGATCCTCAGACAAATGGGAATGAACCTACCATATGATCCAGCAATATCACTTCTGGGTATCTACCCAAAAGAATGGAAACCAAACTATCAGACCAATGCATGTGTCTCTATGTTTATAGCCATACAATTCACAATTGCCAAACTATGTAACCAGCCAAGATGTCCATCAACAGATGAATGGATTACAAAACTATGGGATATGTACACAATGGAATTTTACTCAGCCATAAAGAAAAAAATCATGTTATTTGCAGGGAAATGGATGGAACTGGAAGACATTATGCTAAGTGAGATTAGTCAGTCACAAAAAGTAAAAAAATCATATTCTCTCCCTAATATGTGGAAGCTAGGGAGAAAGTGGGTCATAAGAGGTACTCTAGATGAAGAAGGAGAAACCTTAGATGAGCAAAGAAGGTGACTTAACTGAAGGTGATAGGAGGAGGGGGGACACCCTAATGCACATGATGTACTTTCACAAACATATCAAAGTCAATCACTAAACTGAACTTGAGAAGGAGGGAGGGCGAGGGAGTGGGGCGGGAATTGGGGAAGAGTTAAATGAGAAATGTGTGCATATATGCCTTTACCAGCTCATACCTAACAAAGATGTATGATTACAATGCACCAAAAAAAAATTTTTTTTTGAAAGTTCTCAACTACTTTACCCAGGGATTGGAACTGAGACTTGAAGATGGGGGGAGGGAATGAGGAGGATAAACAACAGACATTCCAGAGGTCTCATTTGCTGGGCAGAAAAGCAGAAGGAGGAGTAAATGCATTCTGAGAGTCAGCTAGTCAGGATGGGAGGGAAGCATGGTGAAGTGAAGGCATCTTGGCAAGGGAAACAATTGCTATCTTGTTTTAAAAAAAATAGTAGGGAGATATGTATGTAATTATGAGTACCAAAAAAGGAAAGACAGAATGGAAAAGCATAGTCATTTTCAAGGGAAAAGGAATGAATTGCAACTTGATCAAGCATACCAAAGAATTGAAAAAGAGAATAACAACATAAAATGAATATAAAATCCAATATAAGGAATAAAGTCTAATCCATTGCCATTAAATAACTGAGTTAAAAACCAAATCCCAGCAATCCAATCATCCTCCCTTATCTTCAGGAGATGCATTCTAAGATATCCTGTAGATGCCAGGAATTGCAGATGGTACTGAACCCTACATGTACTATGTGTTTTCCTATGCATGGATAGGCACAGTAAGAGATTAACAATAACAAAAAATAATTATAATAATTTGTAATAAATGTTATGTAAACATAATCTCTCTCTCTCTCTCTCTCTCTCTCTCTCTCTCTCTCTCTCTCTCTCTCTTTCAAAATATCTATTGTTCTGTACTCAACCTTCTAGTGATGATATGAGATGATGTGATGCCTGTATGCTGAGATGAAGTGAGATGAACAATGTTCTCAGAATGCCATGCAATTTACAACTTATAATCATTGCCAGGCATGGTGATTCCTGCCTGTAATTCTAGTATTTGGAAAGCCAAGTCAGGAGGATCACAGGTTTAAATGTGTATTACCTGACTGTGTACGTAATGGGGCTCTTTCTTCCTTGGAACTCACAGCACTTAACACTCCTCCGGCACCTTCCCTGCGTCCACACCTATGAGCTTTTACTAGGAAAGGACTGGGGCGGGAGGGCATGGAGATTACGTAGGGAGGGCGAGGAAATAAGCATCCTTACCCAAGCCGGGACAGTTATCGTGATTTGGAACTGGAATGATGACTAATGAGATTTCTCTGATAGGATCCAGGGAAGTTAAGAATGTCAATTTAGCAGGAAGATACAAAGGAGCAACATGGGAATACAATTCTTCTATGAAGAAAGGGAAATTCATGGACTCTTTGGAACTACTTTTCTAGAGTCAGAAAATTGTTTGGAGCTGGACATGGTAGTGCGTGCATGTAACCCTAGTACTTCAGAGGCTAAGACAGGAGGACCACAGGATCGAGGCCAGCCTCAGCAATTAGGAGAGACCCTATTTCAAAATAAAAAATAAAATAGGGCTGAGGGTGTAGCTCAAAGGTAGAATGCCCCTGAGTTCAATCCCTAGTACCACAAAAAATGATAATAATAATAATATTAATAAAAAAAGAAAATAGTTTAAGCTTGGGCTTCATTAAATTTGGACTCGCATTGTACTTTGGGACTCTAACCAAAGCATTCCTACGTTTTTTGTCTCAACTAATTTTCAGACCATTTGAGTTGACTGAGCACTGCACAATGACTTCTGACTATTTCATGTAACCTCTTAAACATCCTGCAGTCTGTTCTACTAAAGCAGTGAGATGTGTAACACCAACACTGTGTTATACTTTACGGTTTACACATCTTCTCGCACTTTCAGTGGCACTTCCGATCGTCCTGGGAGGTGGTACCAGCAAGATGGGGATCCTTATAATAATGCTAATTTGACAAATGAGGTTTGTCCAGGCATACCTGGGTGCTAAACTGTAGACTGTAGTTCAAATTCAACTCTTCTACATCTACATTCAACATTAGCACAAGTACGGGGAAAGGTGTATTTTTTTTTTTTTTTTTTTTTTTTTAGGTACTGGGGATTGAACTCAGGGACATTCTACCTTTGAGCTATACCCCCAGCCCTATTTTTTATTATTTATTTTGAAACCAGGTCTCACTAAGTTTTGGAGTGCCTCACTAGTAGCTGAGGCTGGCTGAGAACCTGGATCCTCCTGTCTCAGACTCCCAAATGCTGGGATTACAAGTGTGCGCCACCACACCCGGCTGAAAGGTGTATTTTTTATATGCTACTGGTAGAGGTACCAGTAGCATATATGTATGTTTCTGGAGGATTATTTGGCCTTCAAATAAGACTAGGAGTATATCTCATTGGTAGAACTATTGCCTAGCATGGGCAAGGCCCTGGGTTCGATTCCCAGCACCGCAAAGAAAGGAAAAAAAAAAAAAAAGCTTTTAGCTTTAAAATGTATTTCTTAGTTGGCTCAGGCTGCCATAACAAAGATAGACTGGTACAAGAAATTATTTCTCATAGTTCTGGTCTGAGAATTCCAAGATCAAGAACCCGGATCCTCCGGTCTCAGCCTCCCAAATGCTGGGATTACAAGCATGTGCCACCATGTCCAGCTAAAATGCATTTCTATTTTACTTTTTTGTATTAGACTATATTAGGTACCTCCAAATATAGTCACACTGAGGAAGAGGGCTTCAAAATATTAATTTTAGGTGAATATTAACACTTAGACCACAATTTGCATTTCTATTTTATTTTATTTTTTGGTGAACCTGGGGCGTTCTACCTCTGAGCTACACCCCCAGCTCTTTGTCTTCTTTATTTTGAAACAGGGTCTCGCTAAGTTACTGAGACTTAAATCCTCCTGTCTCAACCTCCCAAGTACTGGAATTTATGCTTGAGTGATTGATTCCTCTACTAAGAAATTAACTCAAGAAAATAATTAAACTCATTTGCCAAAATATATGAACTAAGATATTTCTTGCAATGTTCTTAGGCAAAATACGTTACATGTCTGAACTTCGTTTTACTCATATGCAAAAAGAGAGATAATAACAATACATACTACATAGAGCTATAGATCTTATAAAGATCTATCACATGCCTGGAAAATAATAGTTTCCACATCCGTTAAAATATTTCGTGAGAGCCAGGCATGGTGGCCCACGCTTGTAATCCCAGCATTTGAGAGGCTGAGACCAGAGGATCCAGGTTCACAGCTAGCCTCAGCTACCTAGTGAGGCACTCCGTAACTTAGTGAGACTCGGTTTCAAAATAAAGAATAAAAAAAAAATAGGGCTTGGGGGTATAGCTCGGAGGTAGAATGCCCCTGAGTTCAATCCCCAGTACAGAAAAAAAAAAAAAAAAAAATTCGTGAGAAGAGAAAGAAGAGGAAGAGAGGGAAGAACTGTTCTTTGCTCAAGTGAAGTACTATATTGTTGGTGTAATTTGAATGTCATTGACTATGGCATAAAATTTTATATCAGCCTAAAACTCCCTGAAATCCTCTATTGAAAAATGGCAAAATTGCCAGGTGTAATAGCACACACTTGTAATCTCTGTACTTGGGAGTTTGAGACAGGAGGATCAAGGGTTCATGGCCAGCCTCAGCAACTTAATGAGACCCAGTACCGCAAAAAAAAAAAAAAAAAAAAAAAAAAAAAAAAAAAAAAAGAAAAAGAAAAAGGGCTGGAGTTGTAGCTCAGAGGTAGAACACCCTGGGTTCAAAAAAAAAAAAAAAAAAACAGGCTCAATGCACTGGTTCAGTGCATTTTTAATTACATTTTTCTTGACAAAATCAATGTGTTTATTGTGGAAAACATGGATCATACAAGGAAAATAAAAATGATCTATTCTAAACATATTTTTTCATGAGCCATTAACAAAATACTCAACAAAAATATCTATCCTCTTATATAACAAAAATCCAGACAACATTGGTTAATTTAGTGGTTCAATAAGGTCAGGTCTTTGTTTCAGTTTCACATATTGTTTCCTTAACTATATTTCCTCCTGGTCTCAAGATGGCTGCAGCAGCTCTACCTTTCTACAACTTCCAAAGGTAGGTCAGAGTGGCAAGGGAAGAAAGTCTTCCCCATAATTTCTGACCCTAGAACTGGGTCCCATGCCTATCCTAAACCACTACAAAAAGAAACAGAGTTATCATCATTAAATTAGCCTATTTTTCTACCTACAAAGAAAATAGGGATACAAGAGGGACATCAATTTAGAGATAGGCTGGTAGCAGTGTCTACACTATTTACTTATATTCTTGAAGTTTCATCTGGCATCTCAGACCAAATCTCTTCCATCAGGTTTTTTTTTTTTTTTTTTTTTTTTTGTACTGGGAATTGAACTCAGAGGCATTCTACCTCCAAGCTACACCCCAACCCTATTTTACTTTTATTTTGAAACAGGGTCTCACTAGGATGATTGAGAGTCTCACTACTTGCTGAGGCTGGCCACGAACCTGTGATCCTCCTGTCTTAGCCTCTCAAATAATGGGATTACAAGCAGATACCAACATGCCTGGCTTGTAAATCAGAGTGAATCTACCATATGACGCAGCAATACCACTACTGGGTATATACCCAAAAGAATGGAAACCAAATTATCAGACCGGTGCATGTGTATCTATGTTTATAGCAGCTCAATTCACAATAGCCAAACTATGGAAGCAGCCAAGATGTCCAACCACAGATGAATGGATTACAAAACTATGGGATATGTACACAATGGAATTTTACTCAGCCATAAAGAAGAACAAAATCATGTTCTTTGCAGGGAAATGGATG
>PVLC010035159.1:0-16492 GCA_004027655.1 Graphiurus murinus | reverse complement strand
CCACCCTTCTCCCGCTCCCCTCGCTCCCCTCGCTCCCTCCCTCCATCCCTCCCTCCCTCCCTCTCTCCCTTCCCTCCCTCCCTCCTTCTCCCCCTCCCCCTCCCCAGGTTCGTGAGTGGAGCCCAGCCTTATATGGACTGATCGCTCGGGCAATGGCCCATTTTTTCCTCGCCACCAGCCGCCACCGCGCGCCGAGCGGCCGCCGGAGTCCGCGCTGACGCCGCCTTGGCACCCCTCCTGGAGTTACAAACTAACGCCGGGCCGGCGCTCGGCGCAGGCGGCCCAGCGCCCAGCGCCCATCTCCGCGAGAGGACAGAGGCTCTGGACTGGGCTTTATTTATTTTTTTTAACCTCCTCCCTTTCCCCACCGATTCTTCCTCTCTTTAAAAAAAAATAATTATTATTATCCCAATAATTAAAGCCCGGCCCCCCTCCCCTCCCCGTCCCTCCCCCCAGCCCCCTCCCCGCCCGCCGGGGCTGGGGAAGAGCCACGAATCGACCCAGCGAAGCTACAACTTTGCGGCGTACATTGCGGGGTCTTGAACCATGTCGCTGACCAACACAAAGACGGGGTTTTCGGTCAAGGACATCTTAGACCTGC
This sequence comes from Graphiurus murinus, assembly GCA_004027655.1. Classification (NCBI taxonomy): domain Eukaryota; kingdom Metazoa; phylum Chordata; class Mammalia; order Rodentia; family Gliridae; genus Graphiurus; species Graphiurus murinus. The sequence continues at coordinate 15,891 of PVLC010035159.1, read as the reverse complement.
CCGACACCAACGACGAGGAGGGCTCGGTGGCCGAGGGGCCGGAGGAGGAGAGCGAGGGCCCGGAGCCCGCCAAGAGGGCCGGGCCGCTGGGGCAGGGCGCCCTGGACGCCGTGCAGAGCCTGCCTCTGAAGAGCCCTTTCTACGACGCCAGTGACAACCCTTACACGCGCTGGCTGGCCAGCACCGAAGGCCTCCAGTACTCACGTAAGTAGAGAAACCTCGGTTCCTGCGGCTGCAGACCCGGCTGGAGAGGCTCGGATCCTTCGCCCGGCTCCCTAGAAAGATCTGTAACACTTGTTTAGGATTCCTCTTCCTCCTCTCCGAGTTACCCCACCCCCTCTCGCCCTACTCTCTGCAAAAGACTTGGTCTCAGATCATTATTTTTTTTTCAGCATGAGAAATTAAGGGTACCGAGGAGAGAGGGGGCGGGGGCGGTGGAGGGCTGGCTGCAGTTGCCTGCGGAACACCGGCTTCCGCCTCCGGACTCCGTCCTCAGGGGCGGACGCAGGACCCCGGAGCTGGCCAGGGAGCCCGGTCCCGCTACCGGGCCTGGGTGGCCTGGGTATAAGTAGGTCCCCCTGCCCGCTGCGCGACCACAGAGGACGCTTTGTGCCTTTGAAAGGGTGTCCAGAGAGCCCCAAAGCGAAAAACGAAAGCCCCCAAAAACCTGCCTTAAATGGCCGAGCCGATCAATGCCGGGATTGTGGGGTTTTTCTTTTAAAAATCTGCCCACGTCTCTCCAGAGAGAAAATCGCTTAAGGGGGCCGGAGCCCTTAACCCGCAATGGTCTCCCAAGAGCTACCACCCGCCCTCCGCGCGCACCCACGCCGTGCAAACCCCTCGAGACGCGAGCCCCCGCGCCCCCGCTGCTGGCTGGGACTCCTGTTTACCGTGGGAGGCCCCGACGGCGCGCTCAGGCGTGGCGGGGGCGGGGATCTCCGCCGAGGCTGCGGGGCTGGGTGGCCGGGGCAGCCGGGGTGCCGGGGTGCCGGGGGCCGGGCGCGCGGCCTCCGGGCGCCTGACGCGCTTCTCTCCCGGCTGCAGTGCACGGGCTGGCGGCCGGCGCGCCCCCCCAGGACTCCAGCTCCAAGTCCCCGGAGCCCTCGGCGGACGAGTCCCCGGACAACGACAAGGAGACCCCGGGCGGCGGGGGGGACGCCGGCAAGAAGCGGAAGCGACGCGTGCTGTTCTCCAAGGCGCAGACCTACGAGCTGGAGCGGCGCTTCCGGCAGCAGAGGTACCTGTCGGCGCCCGAGCGCGAGCACCTGGCCAGCCTCATCCGCCTCACGCCCACGCAGGTCAAGATCTGGTTCCAGAACCACCGCTACAAGATGAAGCGCGCCCGGGCCGAGAAAGGTATGGAGGTGACACCCCTGCCCTCGCCGCGCCGGGTCGCCGTGCCGGTGTTGGTCAGGGACGGCAAGCCGTGCCACGCGCTCAAGGCCCAGGACCTGGCGGCCGCCACCTTCCAGGCCGGCATCCCCTTTTCGGCCTACAGCGCGCAGTCTCTGCAGCACGTGCACTACAACGCCCAGTACAGCTCGGCCGGCACCCCCCAGTACCCGACAGCACACCCCCTGGTCCAGGCCCAGCAGTGGACTTGGTGAGCACCGCCCCGACCAGGCCCCACCCAGGCGGCGGCGGCGACATCGAGGACTAGGTCCCGGCCGTGGTTATTATTATTATTATAATTATTATTGTCGAGTCCACGCTCGGCTCCGTTGGGGAGGCGCCGGGAGGTTGCCAGCGCCTCTTCCGAGTGGCAGATTCCGTCCACCCGGCTCTGCCCCCGCGCTCTCTCCTCTCCTCTTGAAGCTTTGGAGAGGGCTGAACTCTAAGCCTGTTTACAGAATGTTTGCGCAGCTTCGCTCTTTGCCTCTCCCTGGGGGGACCCGACCATCCCAGCGTTAACGTCGTCGGTCACTTGAAAAGGAGAGAAAGGGCGACCCCCAGCCCACCCCGCTTTCGTGAATTTTGTAAAATATGTTTGTGTGAGTAGCGATATTGTCAGCCGTCTTCTAAAGCAAGTGGAGAACACTTTAAAAATTAGAGGGTTTTTTTTTCTTCTTTTTTTTTTTATAAGAAAATGCTAAATATTTATGGCCATGTAAACGTTCTGACAGCTGGTGGCAGATTTCGCTTTTGGTTGTAAATATCGGTGGTAATTGTTGCCAAAATGACCTTAGGGTGGGCTTGTTCCCCTTCGGGCCCATCTCCTTTCTTCCTGGTTTGTTTTGGTTTGGTTATTTTTGGGTTACCCCCCGATTTCTTCTTTTCTTTCCTTTTTTTTTCCCTAAAATTTGTTCAGTGCAAACATTTTTTCAAATATGAAAAAGAAAAAAATGTGTAGGCCGTAAGCCTGCCTCCTATTCCGGGTCCTGAGCCCCGGAACTTGGAGCTCGGCAGTTCCGCGCGGTTCCCCCAAGAGCGCCGGGCGCTGAAAGCTTTCGATTTTTTTAAATAAGAATTTTAATAAAAATCCTGTGTTAAAAAATAATAATAAGCCCAGCCCTCCCGTTTGTCCGACTTTGTTGCCCAGTTCCGGGCTGAAGGCCTAGAGCCAGGAGCCGGGTAGGCTGCGGGGAGCCGGTAGGCTGCAAGGAGTCCTCCAAGCTTCCTCTCCGGGCAGAGGCCAGGGCTGGGCGGTGCTGCAGGGGGTCTGGGGAGGGTCTCACCGGCGGGAAGGGCCAGACCCCACGCCCGGGACGGGGCCAAGCGGGTTCTCTAGGCCTCCGACCTGCAAGAGGTTGGCCCAAAGTCCGCGCTGACCCTCCCTCTTGACTTTGCGCCGTGTGAACCCCTGCCAGCAGCCTCCGGAGGAAAAGGGACTTTGGGAAACACAAAAGGCAAGGAGAGCAGCCCCCTCACTCCTCCAAGGCTACGAGTGGCTCCTTCAGCCGGGAAGCTGTTGAAGCCACGACACCCGGTGACTTTCACTTTATAACGTTTGATTTGCCCCGGCTAAGGGGTTGGGGGTCTGAGGTTGAGACTGGTCGGCTTTCTTTCTACTCCCCACCCCCGCCCCGGAGTGGCTTCAAGAGCGGGGAGGGGGTTGGCCGGGGCTCCCAGGGCTTTGGCTGGGTCCAGGTCAGGGGAGAGGGAGGGGTCACCACAGCCTCCTCTAAGCTCTGTGTTCTCCTGGATCCAGAGAGTCCTTGGCAAACCCAGCAAACCAGGCCTCCCTCCGCCTGGCTGCCCCAACCTTCCCGGGTTTCCAGCCCTCTCTCCCAGGACTGGGTCCCTGCCCTGTCCCCTTCCAACATGTGGTGGCTCTAAGTCTCCCCCCCCCCCGCCGCCCCCAGGCCAGTCCTTGGGCACAGAGCGGGGTGAGTGGTTAGAAAGTAGAGGTTGGCGTGGTGACGGGGCTCCGGGGCTGGGAGAGGGCCGCAGGCCCCGATCCCTTTGGCTGGGCCCTGGGAGACTGCAGCTCATCCTTCCCCATGGAGAACTGATTCCGCTGGGCCCTCAGCTCTGGGAGAGCTCCTCGGTGAATGTTGGCACACACTTGGCCATGTGGGGGGCGTGGGGGGTGCAGGCTGGCTGGTGGGGTGCCCCTTTCTCCTCTTTCTTGCGGATTTCCAAAAATACCAGCGGCTCTGTGGTTCAGAGCCCAGTGGGTGCTAGACTAGTCAGCCTGTTTGGAAATTGGGTCTCTGCTTTCCTCCTGAGCCAGGCTAGGGGAGGAGGGAGGCCGAGGCTGGGCACGGGGAGCCATCCCAGCCGACTTTCTCTGCCCCCCTCCAGTTGATGGTCAGATTTAATTCAATATCTAAAGCAAACATGATTATCCGTGTGACCAAATCTGTGCTTCAACAGCACTCAGCCCCACACGCCCAGGGACGTGATTGCACTTTATTCTGGAGTCTCACTTAGGCCCCGGGATAACCGAGGGCACAGGAGTCCTTCTAATGCCCCCTGAAGGTCCTTTCCCACCTCCGGGCTCATCCCAGGCAAGGGGGCAGTTTTCCTAAAAGTGTCCCTTTGTTCTCTGCACAAGCTGGGGGACAGGTGGGGGTTTTGTCTTTCTGTGTTGGTAAAGGCCAGAGAATTTCCCCCCAGTCGCTAGTTGTGCAGCAATCCCAAACTAAACCTGCCCCAGCCGCCACCATTTGACAGCCCAGCGGCAGCTTCCCCCAGCGCAGCCTCTGGGAAGGGAGGCCAGCTTCCGGGTGTCTCCGGTTAAAGGGCTGTCTGTCTTTCTCCCTGAGGCCCAGCCTGGAAAGAGAGTTGGTCTGGATTGTTCCAAGCCCTCCGCCTTCTGGGGGCCAAGAATAATCACCAGAACCCCCCGGGAGGCCCAGAGTGCCACAGTCCTGCAGGTTCCCATGGCTTGGGGTTGAGCACACTTTGGGGTGGGTGTCCAGGCCCGAGGCCTGCGGCCTGGGTGCGCACGGGCTGGCAAGGCGCCAGAGCTGGGGAGGTGGGCCTGGCGCCGCCTCCCTCTGTCCTCCGGGTCCCCACGGAGTCAATAAAAGCGCCGGGAACCCTGTGTGGCCCTAACCCCCGCGCCCTGGGAGTGTACCCGGCGCGGGGTCCGCTCGGGCAGTCTATCTTCGCCCAATCTACAGCGGGCCGTACAAAACCGCACAATGGGAGAGCTGGGAGCCGGAGATGTTAGAGGCGTGCATATTAAACAGGGGCAGAGAAAGGATGGCGGGGGACAGGCAGAGGGGAAGGGGAGAAGGGCTCGCCCTCCCCCGCCCCAGCCGCACCATTCAGCGCGCTTGCTTATCGCGGGCAGTGAATCCCGGAGTCAGGCAGAAGTCTCCTTGGGGTTTTGTTGGGTCCGTCAGTGGGTCCCTTTGTCATCCGCGGGCTCCATGCTGGATTCCATATGGCCAGCTGGGCCGAGGAGCGCGAGGAGGGACCCGCACAAAACCCAAATTGTGTCCGGCTTTCAAACCCTGTATTGTTGTCTGTGAAAAGAAGACGCATTAAAAATTCGTGCTATATCTATTGGGGAGGAGGGTGGAGGAGGGGGAAAAAGCCACCCCTGTCTTTGATGGCTTCTGAGGGCGCTGGCCCCGCCTAGGCCCCGTGACTCACTGAGAACTGGCTCCCTCTCCTCCTCTCCTCCTCTCCTCTCCTCTCTCCTCTCCTCTCCTTTCCTTTCCTTTCCTTCTCCCCTCCCACCCCCTAAAGTTGCGGCCCTGAGGCTCCTGCCGGGTCCGTGTACCCTGCGCCTTCAGGGTTTGGCGCAAACTTAACCAAGCAAAGTGCTTGTGCGTCGGCACTGACGCGAAGGCTTCCGCCCAGGGCGCCCGCGTCTGAACCTTCAGACGGCTCTGGGGTGTTCTGGAAGCAACCGCCGAGGCCTGGCGGATGCTCGGGTCCCGCGCAGGCGCCACCGCTCCCGGGTAGATGAAAACCCAGCCCCCTTCTTCCCGCTTCGGACGCGTCACGACGCCCGGCGGCCGGAGCGGCCCAGCGAGGAAGGCTGGGAGAAACTGAGGCCGCGGATCCTGCCAAACCCCGCTCGGGGTCAGCCACAGCTGTCCCGAGGTCACTTGGCCTGGCAGAGGTCCTCCCTTAGCCACCCGATTCGCGGGCCGAGCGCCCCTTTATTTGCATTTCGCATGGGGGATCCTGCTAGCACCTGGATTCTGCCCCCAGGAACCCCAGGACTGCCTGCAACGGCCTTCCCTTCCCCCGCGTGCAGCCGCAGGGGCCGAGGTCTCCAGCCTCGGTTTTGTTCGCAAAATTCAGTAACAGGGAGACACTGAGAGACTCCCAAGGAATGCGCCCCTTTCCCTCCCCGGAGCGAGCCGAGCTGGCGCGGCGCCCTCGGAGATCATTTGGGTCATGCCTTCTCCCCCACGATGGCCAGGTCAAAGCCCCCTTAAAGAGGGGACTCAAAACAGACCCCAGACGCGCCCCTCTTAAGGAGCGCGACGGAGTTGGTGGAAATGCCAGTTAATCCAAAACTTGAGCGCCCTCCTCTCCCCCTCCCCGTTTTCCCACTTAGCGCCCACGGCTGTGTTTAGTCGAGTCTGATAACACGATAAGAGCGGCCAGTCCTTCTCCGCGCTGCCCGCCCAGCCAGGGAAATGACTTATTTTTCTTACCTATTGACTGTTGGGCTTAGTCGAGACCTGGTGTGGATTTCTCGAGCCTTTTCAAGAGCCCGGTCATTGAAAAGCTAATCCAATATTTACCGAGCATAAGGGCAGTTCTCAGACGTATTTATTAAGGCCATCGCCGAGTGATTACTTGGGCGGGAGACAAAGGCCTGGGGAGGGAGCGGGGAGGCCGGGCGTCTCGGCGCCCAGGACCTTGAAGCCGGGCGCGAACTTGCGCGGCGCACTCGAGTGGCGCGTGGTTTAGATATTGTGTCGGGTGGTATTTCAGGAAATGTGTACTTGCGGCCTCCTGAGAGGCCGGGCGCGCTGACACTCCAAACCATGTCGATACATCATCTTTTATCCAGGATCTGCAAATAAACCCCTGATCCCCTCGGCGCATTATAGCCGCGCTATCTCGCCGAGGAAGCGATCTGAGTTTTATTGCCTTCACCAACACACACACACACGCCACGCCACCCTCTCCCACCCAGCCTGGCTTTTAAAGACTTATTTTTTTTCCCTCTTTCCGTTATTAATAAAGAAGCGAATCGGCCCCAGCGCCGCCCTCCGAGCAAGCGGGGAAATGCCAGCCTCGGGGCGCGGAACCCGGGTCGGTCTACGCGGCGCATCCGGAGAAGGAAACCGGCGAGTCCCCCGCGCGCCGCCAGGAGGCGCCCGAGCCCCGCGCTCCAGCCCTTCGCTGCTGCGCCCCGAGGGCCCCGGAGAGCGCGTGGAGGCGCCGGGCGCCCGCGGTCCCGGTTGCACAGCCATCTAAGCGCGCCCGCGGCCCAGGCCGGATGGAGGCCGAAGAGCAGCCGGTGGCTGGAGCCGGAGTTCGGCCTAGGAGTCTGACGGCCGAGGGGCAGCCGCTGCACCCCGCGCGCAGCCGCAGGAGCCGCCCTGGCGCCTCCCTGGCCCCGGTTACAGTTGTCCCCATCCTCCGCCTCCGTGCCACCTGCCTCCCCACCCAGCTCCCAGCACATTCGGACGTAAAGTGGTCCAGGAGCGCCATGGCCGCTTAGGGAGGCGTCCCCCGTGGAGGACCCGGGCGCGCTCTCCGCGGTCCTGGACGGTCCCCGGCGCGCGTGAGATGAGGCGAGGTGGGGGTCTCGGTAAGGCGGCGGTGCGCGGGCGTCCAGGCTGTGATGCCGACTTCGGTACAGGTGTCTTATAGGAGGCCAGGATGCTAAGGAGGATAGACCCTCGCCTTCCGCCCACCACCTAGTCGGGGTTCCCGCTGCTCCTGCCCGTCCCCAAATCCAGCTTGGGCGACGGTACGGCTGACCACCGAGAGGGGCGCTCAGAGGGGCCCCAGCTCCACCAGGCGCCCCTCGCCCGCCCCGCCAGCGCGCCTGTGGCGCCGCCCGCCACTAGGGGGAGACGCGGGGCCGCAAGAGCGCTCTCGGTAACCCCGGCACGACGCAGGTGTCTTGCCCGGGATGCAGGGATGCACAGGACACGCCAGAGTGGATGGATGCCTTCCCCTCCACCCACGCGCGGTGCCCTTCTGAGGGGCTGGGCATGGGGCTGCGGACTGGGCCCCCAGAGTTGTATTCCTCAAGGTCAGCCCTTCTTACCCCTTCTTACCACCACCACCCCTGCAAAAAGGGGAGGGGGGACCTGTAATTACAGGTTGATTCCTTGATTGCCTCCCAGCAAAGGCGTTCCTGGCTGCAAACGCAGATCTGTATTTGTACCTTTTTTTTTTTTCTTTTTGGTTGGTAGTGGTCCTGAGGATTGAACCCAGTCTCGCTAAGTTGCTGAGGCTGGTCTCAAACCTGCGATTCTCCCTCGGGTGCTGGGAGTACAGGCCGGTCTGTACTTCCTTAAGCCAGCGTGGAGGCCGGCCGGGGACTCTGCAGTGTCCGCGCTGTCCGCGGGGTGGCGCGATTGGATAAGGAAAGACTGGGCTGGGGCCGCCGGGCGCGCTCCGGGCCTGCAGGCTCCGGGAGACCTAGACGAAGTCGCTTGGCTCTGCTTTTGTCCTGGGCGCCCGGGGCCTGATGGAGAGGCCACAGGTGTCCAGCCCGGGCTTCCCCGTCTTCCTGCCCGCCCCAGGCTGTTGCTAAGGTGCTGCCACCACTGAGTGCAGAACATTTCCGCCACCCCCAAATGTCCCCTTCTGCTAGGATAACGTGTTTCATTCTAATAAATGAATAACCCGGGCGTAGGTATCCATAGAAAGCGGCAGGTGAAACCCCAGCCCTTTTCTCGCCGCTGACTTTTCTCTTCCTTTATTTGGCCTTTCTTCATAAAACGGCACAAAGCACATCTTCGCAGGTCTCGCCCCGGCCCCCACTCCTGGTGATAACCACGGCCACCGAGTACTTGCAAAGGCACCTGCTGCTCGCTGGTCTCGCCTATTCTGTCCTTCTGCAGATGAGATGGGGCTGTGGGGCTCAACTCCCTGCCCAGAGGAGGCCGTGTGCTTACACGGGGTGGAGGGGGCGCTGGGTCCCCAGTTTCAGTGAAGAGTGGCAGAAACCGGAGAGGACTTGCTCTGCAGAAGGCGGCTAGGTGGTGCCTGCGGCTCGGGGTCCGCGGCCCACACTCCGGTCCCAAAGGTGGGGATTGTGGCTCAGAGGTAGAGCTGCTTGCCTGGCTTGCTGAAGGCCCGAGTTCAATCCCCAGCACCACAAAAAATAAAAACAAAGCCGGAGCAGGAGGGGCTGGGGTCCCCCTGAAAAACACCTGCAGCCCTTGTCACTCCTGCCCCAGGATGATAAGACATACAAGAAAAGGCCAGGTGTGGTGGCGCATGCCTGTCATCCCATTGCTTGGGAGGCTGAGACAGGGGGATTGCAGGTTCAAAGCCAGCCACGGCAACTTAGCGAGGCTGTCAGCAACTTAGTGAGACCCTGTTGCAGAATTAAGTAGGCTGGGGGTATACAGCAGAGGTAGGACATCCCTGGGTTCAATCCCCTGGAGGAAGGGAGGAAGGGAGAGAGGGAAAGAGGGACAGAGGGAGGGGGGGGAGGGAGGGAGGGAGGGAGGGAGGGAGGAGGTCTTCAAGTGCCAGTCGATCTCCCTTTAGTTAAATTATTGTCTTTTACCTAATGGGGAAAAGAAAATAAATTAACATGTTCTTTTTGGCATAGTGCTATGCTCTTTAATCTGAGAGAATTCCAAGAATTATTAAAATGAATTTTACTTACATATTTACTTCTCGACCTTTCCATATTTCTCTAACTCTGCTAATTGCAAAATAAAAGAACTTCTTCAATGACGTCTGTAGGGGAAGCTGACCCTGTATAGAATGGTCACAAAAGCGGGAGAGTTAGATTTATTTTGTTTTGTTTTCTGGTACTGGGAATTGAACCCAGAGGCGTTTTACCTCCAAGCTACACTCCCAGCCATTTTTTATTTCTTATTTTGAAACAGGATCTCACCAAATTGCGTAGGGTCTTGCTAAGTTGCTAAGGCTGGCCTCGAACCTGTGATCCTCCTATCTCAGCCTCCCAAGTACTGGGATTACAGTTAGGGACCCCCATGCCCGGCTGCAAATTAGATTTAAGAGGTGGGTTTTTGTGTCTGGGCTGGAGGAAGGACGGAGCACGAAGGCACCTTCAGCAATCTCCAGTCCTTCTGGATGACGACGCTTGAACTCGAGCCACAGACAGCCAGATTCGTGCACACCGCGCTCTGTGCCCACCGCCTCCCCAGCGGTGCCAGTGCTTCCCAGCCCTGCGTGGAGGAGCGGCGGGGCGGCAGATGCTGGGCTAGCTCACAGTCCTCAGCCGGGGCCAGGTGGAGGCCGCTGGATGTGCAGCCCGCTCGCTGGCTGCCTGCCCAGGTGGAACAGCTAGGCGCCACGTGCCGGGCCACCTCTGGAGGTCCCCAGTGGGGCTGAGTGCTGCCCGAAGAGGCAGGCTGTGCGCCCCACTGTGAGCCGCCTTCTTCCGCCCCTCACCCCGGGACCCTCTCTCTACCTCAACTACTTGGGTGAGAACCTCTGACTCGGGGTCTGCACCCACAGGAGCCCACGTGGAGCTGCGTGGACGGGCATGGCAGGCACCAGCAGGTGGCCAGTCACTGGCCCCCCGTGCGCAGCGGGACATCCAGTTGCACATCTGGACGTGTGGCTCCTGGTCCCTCCGGACCCATCCTCGAGGAGGCCAGCGGCTCGTCTTCCCCATCGTAAATCGGCCCACCTTGGGGGGACTGGGTCTGGGAGGTGCCCCCCAGGCTGCAGAGTCGCGCAGGTGGCTTCTCCAAAGTCCAGCCTACAGGGTTACTTTGAGGTGACATAGGGACACAGGACACAAGCTCAGGGTGACAACCACAGGCAGAAAGAGCTTCTCTCCTTCCTCAGGAGAGACCACAGAAATCAGGTGCAATCCCAGTACTTGGGAGGCTGAGACAGGAGGATCACAGGTTCGAGGCCAGCCTCAGCAACCTAGTGAGACCCTGTTTCAAGATTAAAACATAAAAAGGGCTGGGGGTAGCTCAGAGAGAGAATGTCCCTGGGCTCAATCTAGTACTGGGGGAATAAAGAAGAGGTCACAGAGGTAAAGTGTGAGCTAAGATGTGAATTCCGAAGGCCATAGGTCGAAGCCTTTGACCCTTCGTAACTTAGAGGGTGACCGCACTCGGAGACGGGGTCCATGACCAGGTGACTGAGCTCCGTCCCGGGGCTGAGCCCTCATCCAACAGGATGCAGACGTGAGCGGAGGGAAGAGCGTGGGGGACGCAGACAGAAGAGGTCCGGGCGCAGCGTCCAACACCACCGTCCCAACCTCGCAGCCTCCAGAACCCTGAGAAATCCACTTCTGTTGTTAAAACCACACAATTTTGCCAGGCGTGGTGGTGCACGCCTGAAATCCCAGTACTTGGAGGCTGAGACAGAAGGGTTACAAACCACATGTGCTGGCGCACACTTGTAATCCCAGTGCATGGGAGGCTGAGACAGGAGGATCGCAGGTTCTCGGCCAGCCTCAGCTACTTAGTGAGATCCTCTGTAACTTAGTGAGCCCCTGTTTCAAAAAATAAAGAATAAAAAATAGGGCTGGGGTGTGGCTCAGAGGTAGAATGCCCCTGGGTTCAATCCTCAGTACCACAAATAAAAAAAAAAAAAAAAAGAGAGAAGGATTACAGGTTCAAGGCCTGCCTTTGCAATTTAGCGAGATCCTACTTCAAAATAAAAAATAGCCGGGCGTGGTGGCACATGCTTGTAATATGAGTACTTGGGAGGCTGAGACAGGAGGACCATGGGTTCATAGCCAGCCTCAGCTACTTAGTGAGGCCTTCTGCAATGTAATGAGATCCTGTTTCAAACTAAAGAATAAAAAACAGGGCTGGAAGTATAGCTCGGAGGTAGAATGCCCCTGGGTTCAATCCCCAGAAGCACAATAAATAAATAAAATTTTAAAAAGAAAAAGAACTGGGAGTGTATAAAGCTCAGAGCTAGAATGCCCCAGTCAGTGGTACTTTACTCTGGAAGCCCTCTCTAACACATGGAGGTACTTAGGGTCTTCCTGAACTTCTCTCTGCCTTAGAATTGTTTTCCTCTCTCAGCCCAGGTGCTAGTACTGAAAGGAGCAGGGAGGTTGGGTGCGGGTCCCCTGGGGATGACGGGGACCAGGACAAGCCCCAGGAGCCCGAGTCCTGTGCAGCAGTTTCTTGCTGCCCCACCGGAGCCGCCGCTGGGCACCCGGAGGAGCCGTGGAGCACACTGAAGCTCTCTTCTCCGAGGTCCCAACACCACACAGGAGCCCTCGGGGTCTGCCGGCTCGCCACGGGTGTGAGCTCGCCCTGAGACATCACAGGTGAGGAGACCCACAAAGGCCACGAGAGCTTCCCAGGCCAGGCAGCCGGCCCGCGCTCAGAGGCTGCGTCCTCACGGTGGGTTACCACGAGGAGCCCACCGCCTGGCTCCCCTCGATGCCCACTGCAGTCTGCGCACAGCCAAGGAGCCACGTGCTGGCACCTTGCTCTTACAGGCTCGGAGCCAGGCCCGGCCGGGACCCAGCCACTGCCTCCCACGCTAGGCAGGGCTTCTGCACAAGTGTAGCTTCCCCTTGTGGGTGATATGCATGGATGAACTTCAGGAGCGAGTGGTGTGCACCAGCCCACAAATGCCCCAGGCACCCAGAACCATACCACGCACACACACACATGCACACACACAGGTGCACGCACACACACGAACACACACACACATGCATACACACACACACACAGGCACAAGCACACCCCATGGTGATGCTTCTGTGTCCCCGAGGACAGGAGCTTTGGATGTTTGGATCCGAAGTCCACCTGCCCCTCCTCTGGGTTGAAATAGTCATCTCCCAAGTTCTGCTCTGACTGGTCCTGGGCCTCCTTCCCTCCTGGTGAGAGAGAGAGTGTTTCTGCAGGTTTCCCTGGACTCTGGGGTGTCCGGTCACCATTCCCTGAGTCACTCAGGGCCAGCCACATCCAGGTGTCTCCTGTGAACCCCTAATCTAATTCCTAATTGTAACAATCTGTAGTAGCCAACCATGGTGGTGCATGCCCGCAATCCCAGTACTTGGGAGGCTGGGACAGGAGGATCGAAGGTTTGAGGCCAGCCCCAACAATTAAGCAAGACCATCAGCAACTTAGTGAGGCCTTGTTTCAAAATAAAACATAAAAGCCAGGCGTGGTGGCATGCGCTTGTAATCCCAGTACTTGGATCGCAGGTTCGAGGCCAGCCTCAGCAGTTTAGTGAGGCCCTCCGCAATTTAGTGAGACCCTGTTTCAAAATAAGAAAATAAAACCGGGCTGGGAGTATAGCTCGGAGGTAGAACATCCCTGGGTTCCATTCCTTGTACCACAAAAACAAAAACAAAAAATAAATAAATAAAACATAAAAGCTGGGTGTGGTGGAGCACACTTCTAATCCCAGTACTTGGGAGGCCGAAACAGGAGGATCACAGGCTCGAGGCCAGCCTCAGCAACTTCATAAGATCCTCGACAATTTAATGAGAACCTGTTTCAAAATTTAAAAAAAAAGGACTGGGGGTGTAGCTCGGAGGTAGAATGCCCCTGGGTTCAGTCCCCAGTACCAAAAAGGAAAATAGTCTTGTGCAGGGAAAGGCTGCTGCCGGCCAGCGCTTCTCAGAGTGTTGAGGAGACAGGAGAGAGGGTCCACAGAGCAGGTGGCGACTCCCTGGACGGGTGGAGGGAGACTAGAGCTGGGCTGGAGCGGGGAGCGCGGACGCATTCCAACTGTGGCAGTCCCACGGGGAGGCTGCGTCCCAGTGGAGCCAACCCTGGGTAGGAGCGCGACCCCCAGGACGGTATTAAATGCAGATCCTGAGCAGCCTCCCTGGAAGAGGAGCCCTCGGGTTGAACGGGCCCGCTGCAACTCCAAGCATCTTCGGAGGGACATTAGCAGCTAAGTTACCAGTGGGGAACCTGTTGGGGTGGTCAGCGGTCACCCCAAAACAAAAGCGGGGCACCTTCTAAATGATCCTTGAATCTTTTTGTTGTTGTTGTCCTGGGGATTGAACCCGGGGCATTCTACCTCCGAGCTACACCTTCAGCCCCTTTTATTTTGAAACAGGGTCTCACTAAGTTGCTGAGGCTGGCCTTGAACCTTCGATCCTCCTGCCTCAGCCTCCGAGTGCTGGGATTAGGGCTGTGCGCCACCACGCCCGGCCATTGGCTGCCCCACTGGAGACACCCACCGCTGCCGCCGGCCCTTCGCCGTGTCCGCCCGTTGACTCTGGAGTCCAGGCCGGGAAAGACCCCAGAATGGCCCATCCTGGCCTCAGCCCAAATACTGTGAAGTGACGCTAAAGGAAAAAGCAGTGGAGACCTAGGACATTCTTTGTATTTAAGTAACCCACACCCATCACCCCACCTTTGTCTTTGTCCTGTTACCAGTCTCTCTAGGTACTGACTCGTATTCTACCTCCACTGAACACATTAAGTCTTAAATCAGTTTCCCTCGTGCCTTACTAAAGCATACCATGCATACGGAGGCTTTATTCCTTCCTCCCTCCCTCCCTCCCTTCTTCCCTCCCTTCCTTCCTCCCTCCCTCCCTCCCTTCCTTCCTCCCTCCCTTCCTCCCTTCCTCTCTTCCTCTCTTCCCCCCTTCCTCCCCCCCTCCCTCCCAGGGGAATCCTACCTCTGAGCCATATCCTCAGCCCTATTTTTTATTTTGAAACAGAGCCTCACTTACATTGCTGAGGGTATCTCTAAGTTGCTGGGGCTGGCCTCGAACCTGCGATCCTCCAGTCTCGGCCTCCACTTCGCCTGGCTGTCAGCTGCTCTCCGGAAACCTTCCTTGCTGTGAAATGAAGTGCCAAAGGCTGAGCTGTGCGATTATACTTCACACACGCCAGTGCCCTCCATCACCTATGCCTCCGGCTGACTAATAAAGAAGTCTACAAACACGCTGTGAGCCTCGCTTGGTTCCCCACTGTCTCTCTAGGAGGGCTGGGCTGGGGGAGGGGCGGGCCCTGGTCCCAGCGGGTTCCTAACCTCCCCTATGCCGAGGAACCCTTCTCAGAAGAAGAAATTTAGGTTATAAAGGAAATTAGACTAACATACAATTCTAACCCCTTGGGAATTGGGGACGACAGATTAAGAACTCCCTATTCTAGACTGGGCGTGGCGGCACATGCCTATATTCCCAGTACTTGGGAGGCTGACACAGGAGGATGGCAGTTTGGAGGCCAGCCTCAGCAACTTAGCGAGACCCTGTTTCAAAATTTTAAAAAGGGCTGGTGGTGTCGCTCAGAGGTAGAACACTCCTGGGTTCAACCCCTAGTAACAAAACAAGGACTCAATTCTCTCAAGAGTAGCGAGTGCTGTTGCTTAGTCCCTCCCGCCTTTGCCAACTCAGGAAGAATCGGGAGAAGAGGGCCAGGGACTTGGTGTCTTCCCCGGAATCGTGCTGCTGGCGGAGGCGCAGGGTCTGAAGTCCCGTGGACCCGGCACGTGTGGGCGGGTGAGGGGGCAGCTACGCGCTTGCTCTCAAGTTAACCCCTCCCCGGGCCCCGGAGGCCCTTCCGGTGGGCACCGTGACATTTTGTAAAATTAGGCCCGATACCAGCAACAGGAGAAAATAATTTACCAAGGCAAATTGAAATACCACTCTTGATGCAAACACGCTTTTAAAGTTTACCACCCGGTCCCCATGCAATTAGACAAAACAATTAGGAGAGCCATTGTGCCGCGCCCTCCCCAGCCCGGGCTCAGTGAAAGGCCCTAATGGAGGCTGGTCCCTGGTCCCTCAGGCTGGAGAGGCTCAGTGTGCAGAGGGTGCGGAAACAATTATCGAAGCTGGGTTAATTAATCAAATGAGGAAATGGGATAAAAATCCATTTTGCAACAGAATGCAGAGGCTGAAAAACAAGGCAGTCCATGCTGGTCTGCAGCCTCTTTATTTATTCATGTATTTATTTTTAGTGCTGGGGATTAAAACCAGGGACATTCTGCCTCTGAGCTATACCCCCAGACCTTTTTAATTTTTATTTTTATTTTGAAATGGGGTCTTGGTGAGTTGCTGAGGCTCTTACTAAATTATTGAGGCTGGCCTGGAACCTGCCATCCTCCTGTCTCAGCCTCCCAAGTACTAAAATGATAGGCATGCACCACCACTCCAGCTTCTCCTTCTCCTTCTTAGGCCTTAGCTAAGTATTCTGTCCATGAATTTTATTAGCAACAGATACCGATTAGCCAAACACAGTGGCGCACACCTGTAATCCCAGTACTTGGGAGGCTGAGACAGGAGGATGGCAGGTTCGAGGTTAACCTCAGCAACTTAGTGAGACCCTGTTTCAAAATATAAAACAAAGGTCTGGGGGTATAGCTCAGAGGTAGAATACCCCTGGGTTCAATCCCCAGTACCAAAAAAAAAAA